>CDEZ01023325.1:0-11397 GCA_000826365.1 Acanthamoeba royreba
GGTGGCAAGCGCAAGATCCACCGCAAGAAGAGGAAGTTCGAGCTCGGTCGTCCCCCCGCGATGACCAAGATCGGCGAGCACAGGATCCACCCTGTCAGGTGCCGTGGTGGCCGCATCAAGTACCGCGCTCTCCGCCTTGAGACCGGCAACTACTCGTGGCCCTCTGAGTCCGTCACCCGCAAGACGCGCATCCTCGGTGTCGTCTACAACGCCTCCAACAACGAGTTGGTCCGTACCAACACCCTCGTCAAGAGCTGCGTCGTCCAGATCGACGCCACTCCCTTCCGTCAGTGGTATGAGCAGCACTATGGCATCAACCTTGGTAAGACCAAGACTGTCAAGCCCGCTGAGGTACCCCTCCTCAACCACTTATCGGAGAGAAGAAACTCATGTGAATGTTAATTAATTTTGTGTAGCCTGCCAAGAAGGCTGAACCCGCCAAGAAGGAGAGCAAGGCTGCCAAGAAGGAGCCTGCTGCCAAGAAGGAGGCCACTCCCAAGAAGGAGGCCGCCCCCAAGAAGGACGCGCCCGCTGCCACTGAGGCCAAGAAGGAGACTCCGGCCAAGAAGGAGGGCAAGGCTGCTGCCTCGACTGAGGTGACCGACAGCACCAGGAGGAAGCTCGCCGAGAGGAGGAAGAACCGCCTGCCCCTCGCCTCTGCCCTCACTGACCAGTTCGCTGCTGGTCGTCTCTACGCTAGCGTGACCTCCAGGCCCGGCCAGTGCGGCCGCTGCGACGGCTACATCCTTGAGGGTCCTGAGCTCGACTTCTACCTCAAGAAGATGCAGAAGAAGAAGGGTAAGGGCCAGCAGTAAAGTACTCTTCCCTTTGGTTCTTCATCTCCGACCACATGTTCTCCCTCCTGTCCCCTTTATCCTCCCCATCCCTGTGACGGTTCTCGTGCTCGGCCCCTGCGACTGCGAAGATATGAACAAAACAATAAATCCCCCCCAAACATACATACTCATTTTGCCTGTGAGAGATAATGAACAAATCATCTGATTATTATCGGGTACAGTCGCACGAAGGCCGGCAGGAAATGGAGGCCGTTATTCAGCGCTCAGTAAATCTTGAGGTCGCTCTTCCTGTCCTTGTCGTAAACGTCCTTGTACTTGTCATACAATCCAACGAGTGCCTCCACATATCGGGCGTGCCACGTATCAATCTCCTCCTGTGTTGGTGCTGTGATGTGAGGCAGCTGCAGTGGCTCACCCTGCATGTCACAACAGGAGTCAGAGAATCCAATCAGGTAACATTCAAAAGTAAGAAAGAGGAGAGCTTACCACCACCGTGATGAGTGGTCGTCGGTGTGGCAAGAGCCCAAAATCGTAGTTGAAGATACCTCGTCCCTGGAAGAAGGGAGTAGAGAAGCCAATCTTCTTTTGCATGGTATTCTGGAACTCTCGCAATTTACTGCGTACATACATGTCAGGGGACGTGTTCTCATCGACTGTGTCATGGTGGAGTACCTTCCGCGTGGGTTTGGGACCTGAGCAAAGAGGTTGTTCTCGCCAAAGCCGAATACAGGAACGAGGGCAGCGCCGTGCTGAAGGCCTATGCGCACAAATCCCTTCCTGTTCTTTAGCGTGAGATCGTTGATGCCGGGATGAGCGTCAAGAGCCTATGTGCGTGATGGAAGCAAGGGAAAAAGACAATCATCATGCATTCTTGGGCTTCATCAAACAAAATTTGTGTACCTCTTGAGCGCCGCCAATGACAATCAGGATGGAGCTTCCCGGACCACGAGAAAGATTGTTGTGACACGACTCAGCCGTCACATCACACAAGCCAGCAGCCAACACCAACTCGCGAGCGAATGGTACATAGAAGTTCATTTTCAGCGTGAGTACGCGTAAGTCGATGCCTGACCCATGAACCAAAGCAATCAAACTATGAACCAGCATTGTTGGCGCGCAATGCACGTACCAGGGAAGAGCTTGGAGAAGCCAGTGGCTTCTGTGCAGAAGTTGGCAAGAGCGCCCAGGGAAATGACGCCGTGAGGGTGATAGCACAGAATGTAGTTTTTCTCAGGTGACAAATCAGCTGTCTTGATAAGAGTGACCGGGAAGTAGTCCCTGCACGAACAAATGTGCGTCAACAATATATCGTTTTAATGACAATCCTGAAGTACTGTTCACCTGAATAGGTTCCACACGCGAAGAGAACGGAAGAATTGGCTCGGTCGGCCACCGTCCGATGGTGCCTTGTCAAAGAAGATGATCCTGCCGTTGGCGTTACATGTAAGTTAGCTCACGCACCCTACATTCCAAGCACCACGTCCAGGTCCTGCACAATGCCACTTAACACACACTAGCACGGCAGAGCGCTGCAGCCAGCACGGCCTCGGGTGGTGGTGGTGATTGCTGCTGTACCAGACGAGGTAAGGGATGAAGACAGGCCACATGGCGGGCATGAAGAAGAACAAGACGAACAGCGAGAGCGGCGCCATCACCAACGGACTCACCAGCACCCAGAACAGCACTCCCACTGCAGCACCACCACAGGTCAGTGTCCACCACATATTAGGTTAAATATTTTAGAAAATGAAATATTCAAATATTATGCCATACATGTTTTGCCATCGTTTCACCAGAAAAAAAAGAATAATAGTTATTAATTAAATAATCAATAATAAATGAGCAGAGGAGTGCACACGTGTTTGGAGACGTCGCTCCACAGGTACGTTCAACGGAGCCCACCGCACCATGGTGGTGTATTATTTTGTTTTGCCGTACGGATGACTGGCCACGCGGTCCTTTGGTAGAGTGAGCAGACGAGAAGTGCAGCAGCAGCAGTGCACTTGTGACCTCCCGTGTGTGTGTGGCGTCGTGTGGAGAGCAGCAGGAGGGACCCTTTGATGCGGCAAGGGGCAGGAGCGGCAGCCCCAAAATTTGCTGCGAGACAATTGGGACCTTAGGACCTGCGTTTTTCTGGCCAACGCGCAGCACACTGGGACTTAGGCCCTTCCCTCGAAGTACATCATCATCAGCAGCATCCTGGCGTATCTGGCGATCTAGCACGTACCTACCCTCACCCACCAACACGATGCGCAGAGTGGCTCTGCGCATCTCTGCATGCTCTGCCATCCTGGGTGGGATGCAAACAAAAATTGGGGCTGATGAAGAGGTGGCATTGCAATCATCATCATCATCACATCAACGCAGCGTACACGCGTGCTCTTGACGGTGCGAAGAGAAGAGCTTCGATCATAAGTATTATAACCTGCTCGTCTTCTCCGTGCTGGCGTTTGCGGCCACGGCGAGTAGTGGTACTTGCTTATATATAAATAAGTGATTGGCGTGTGAAGCTTTCTTTCGCGAAAGGACTCCTACTTGAAGCGAGCATACGTGTACCCATAGGCCCTTAAATCCTTGGAAAAGGCCTAATCGACAAGGTTAACTGGGTACATCAACATCGCCTGATCAAGAGAAGGCATGCACCTTTTCGGCAGCAGCGTCGTCTGTAAGTTGTCGCAGAATCCACTCGTACGATCCCACGAATCCATTCAATGTTAGCCAGCCCTGAGTGTTGCCCGGGCAATGATGAATCCTTGTGCAACATCTGGTATCATGACTGGCAAGTGTACCTCATCATTTGTTTCAAACTGAGAGCGGATGAACTCAGCCATCTCAGGTGTGATGCGCTGACCTGCACCAACACAACACGTACGCCGGTCTCAGCTGCATGATCACAAAGAGCAATTGATTGAAGGAGTCTAGGAATGCCTTCGGTAAGCAAGACGAGACGATCAAGCTCAGCGTCATTCAGGGCACCATCACCATCGAGGTCGAGCTGCGTTGCAAATATCTCGGCCAGCTTCGCCTTGAAGTTGTCTGTTAGCCGTCTGTCTGGTGTCACCAGCGTCTAAGAGAAACGAACTGCGTCAGGATTTTCTGAATAGAAGAAAATCATAAATCTCTATATATTTATATTTTTAATCCTTTTATATTTTTATAATATTCTTTACGTGTATTTTGCTTAATGTGTCATCGATTTACATTTTTCCACAAAGATGCCAAGGAGAGGCCACACCAACTAAGTTCATCAGATGTGGTGTGGTAGAGGGAAGCCACCTACCTGTATGTGGGTGTGTGGACGTTGCCGAGACAGGAGAAAGGCGGCACCACCTCCTACGGCAAATGCCAATACTCCACCCACGAGCAAAAGCCATTTGTTGCTGTTTGCGGCCGCCTCCATTTGTGTAGAGTAGACCTTGGAGATTATTATCTCTAAGTAGTACTTGGATGAGGAAAAGGAAGATGGCAAGGTATGTTGCCTGGCCCTATCTTCTTTCAAATCGATCGTTGCTACAATTCTTTTTCTTTTTCTTTTCCCTCTTTTTCCCTCTTCCGAGAATTGGTACGAAATTGGATAATTATGCAAAAAGGGTAAATAAACAAAGAAACATGACTTGTGTACATGAGGCCAACATCAGCTCGTTCCACACGAGCGGAAGAGAACAGCACAGCGGCTTATTGGAACTCTTCATCCACAAACACTACAAATCCGGCAGCGGGCTGCTTGCTGGCGGAGGTGGGCTTTTGGGGAACCTGAACACACCCAAGCTCAGCACTCTCTGGCACACGCGCAACGGAGTAGAGAGGGAAGCACGTACCGCACTGTCGCTCCACTTTTGGGGCACAGCGTGGTTCTCCTTTTGCCTTTCCTTCAACGGCGCCAGTGCACGCCACTTGCCTTCCGACAAGCTGGCGCAATCTGCCGCTTGCGTTGAGCTGGATGCCACATGAGGAAGCTGATCAGGGCGAGTTCCACTAGTGCTGGTCCGTGTAGATCTTGAGGCAGAGTCATCAGCATGAATGGGATCGACATATATCTCCGATTTGGTTGTCTTTCCGTTAACGGAGGAGGCAAAGACAGAAGATGAACCCGATCTGCTTGACATCGAACTGGATCGAGCACTACCAACCAGAGATGACGATGAAGCAGTAGAGGGGCGCATGGCCTGCGCTGCGGGTCGCATGCCGCCAGTGGATCCAGTTCGAGCTGAAGAGGAAGAGGATGTGGATAGGGATGACGAAGTAGATGAGAGAGGAGCGAGGGCAGCTCGACGAGAAGCAGATGCGACGGTCGGCGCGGAACCAAGGCTTTGAACTGCTGCAGGTTTGATTCGCTGTATCACGCGCATCTGAAAGGCCTTATATCGCGCCTTAAGCCAATCTGCAGGATGTGCGCCTCTGTGAAGAAAAAAACAAATGGTCAGGAAGAAGTCATAGCGGCAACCACGCACACTCTTACTTTTGGAGACCCGCTTCGTAGACTTTCTGACAAAGTGCCTGATTCCCGCGCAGCTCCAAGGCCGACGCCCATCGTTCGTACAAGATGGCCTCCTTCTCTCCTATTTTGTTGCTCTTCAGATAGTTGAATACCTCCAAGGGATCCTCGCAGTAGTCCGTCTGCGCGGCACCGTCAGTCAAGGGGAACAACGCAGTAGGACGGCAGCGGGAGTTTACGTAAGCCAGCCAGATACGAAGAAGGCGAGGGTCTTCGCGGTGCAGAGCAAGGTCGTTCGAGAAGACGGTTGTACAGCGTTCGATGAGGGCTATCAGCAGCTGACGTCCGTCGTCGGTCACGTAGCTCTGCTGCGCCCAGTCCACATACCTGCAGGGACCCACATGACGTCAATTCCAACTGCAACCGGCAGTGGAGGAACTGGCTAAATACTTTGCCCAGAGATCGAGAGGATCATCTCCCGTGTAGTCAGCAATCTTGGCCTCCCATTGCCTTGACGATGGATAACTGATTAGAAATTTGCACATCACAACCGTATGATGAGTTGCCGTACTTGCGCTCCTCTTCGATTTGCTCATTGATTACCGTCTCCGACGATTGGGCACACACGATTGACAGCTGATGGGCGTTACGTCCGCGGCGCAGGGGCACGATGTTCTCCTTGCAATGCTCCCACTGGGCCAGCTCGACGGCCTCCGCCACCGCACGTTCCTCTTGCTGCTCAGACATGAATGTGATCTTCTTCCTCTACTTGAGCTGTTGTTTATTCGTAGGAGAACCCACTTCGCAGCGCAAATGGAGTGAACGATGAGATTGGCTCTCTTCTAATCTGTACCATAAAGACCTGCGTTTCGCGACAGTTGGAGATTTTGGCGGGAAGCCTTCCATTCCTTTCATTCCCGAACAAACAGGTTTCGCAAAGGTCGAAACAATTACAATAATAATTAGGGGTAGCGTCGTCCTCATGATCAGGCCTTTCCTGTGAGGTCGCGACTGCACATCGCTTGATGACTTCAACTAGAACGGTCCCGTCAGTGGAGAAAAGCTTGAGTGCCGCCAGGCTATAGTTGGTGCAACTTCGGCTTGATCACGCCTACGTCACCTTCCATTTCAACAAGAGGAACAAGGCAAGGTGTAACCTGGTTTCTTTTTTAGTGATCTCTGACACCAGCCAATTCGGCAAAGAGGTAAGCGATGCCGGACATCCTCCTAAGCAAGACTCAACTAATCTTGGACGAGAGAGAGTGACGCAGGAGGGCGGGACACCATGGCGTCACTGGCAAGAAAGCTTACCCGAAGGGCCTCCTCCCGTGATCTTGAGGGAGAGGTCTTCGAGGCCCTGGCTTCGCCAACCAGGCAGCACTCATCAACCTTCACCAGTCCCTTCATGGAAGGCCAGGGCGCCGGTACGTTGGCCCGGACTTCTCCACAAGACCTGCAATCTTTAATGGCCATACTTGAGTTATCTTGATTCAATCTGCAAAAAAAAGATATAATAATAAAGTGACTGACGGGATATCATACGTGGGTATACACTAGGTGCAGCCTCGGTCACGAAGGATGATGCCACTCTGCCGGAGAAACACACAGGGGTTAATGAGGGAGGAACCTTGAAGCGGCGGTACGGCCTCTTACTGCACTGATGGAAGAGGACCCACTCAAACGTTATGAGGACGTCTGCATGTACACAACAGAGCCAAGTCGAACCTTTATGACTCGGGCTCGCTGAAGGTGTCCTTGAAGGACGAGGGCAAACTACGCCTCAAGGAGAAGAAGCAAAAGAGGATGAGCGGCCGGTTCCGAGTACTCGATGCTGTACAGTCAGTGATCCGCCGCGATACGACACTATCACGAAGCGCACCGGGATCGGGTACCTTCTGGGCTGTTGAAGAGGCAGACCGCAGGGCCGCTCCCGCTTCCACGTTCCTTCCGCCAAAGGTCTGGCAGGATTCAGATAGGGCCACCCTTCCCGCTTCGGCCTTCCTTCCAGCGGATGTCTTACACAATTTAGACGACAGCCCTGAGTCGCCCACCGCTACTTGTCGCTCTGCACCAACTTCGCCTCTCCTGAGCTCACGCATGCCCGGTCGTGCGCGCCAGCCGGCGAACTTGACCTCCAGTGTGTCTGCTGGGTCGCTCGTCACGACGCAGGAGGCACCTAAGCCAAAAGCTCCCGAAGCATCAAGTCCGGTCGTCACTGCATCCTCAGCCAATACTGCGAATCCAGCGCCAGCAGTTTCGACCACACCAACGAGCACACCTAGTGAATCACCACCAGCGTCAGTCAATAAGGAACAAGAGAGAAAGGCAGAACCTACTGTGCTTGCAGTATCAGCGTCAGTCAATAAGGAACAAGAGAAGAAGACAGAACCTACTGTGCTTGCAGTATCAGCGTCAGTCACTAAGGAACAAGAGAAAAAGGCAGAACCTACTGCGGCGGCTGCTCCTGCTCCTGCACCACCTCCTCCACCTCCCGAGGCCAAGGTCAAGGTTCCGACCATCGTGTTGCCTGCACGGAAGAAAACAGAAACCCATCAGCAGGAAGAGAGGTCACTGCCTCCACCTCCGCTCAGTCCGCAAACTCTAGAGCCTCCGTTGACGCCACTGAGCCAACGCGCGCTTCCCGAGCCTCCATTAACTCCACTTAGTCAACGTGCGCTTCCCGAGCCTCCACTGACGCCGCTGAGCCACCGTGCGCTCCCAGATACACCACCCGCTGGAGAAACGGCGGGCTAGCCTGCTCAACTGAACCTAACTTGTAGAATACCAAGCTATGTTGTTTGTTCCTTGAATCACTCACGAATGAATAGGAGCTGAGAGTGGAACGAGGGAACATCAGGCCTACTAGTAACCACCATCATCATACCGTGCCGGCGGCGGCGGCGGGGTATCTTCCTCTTCACCGGTATAACCAGAGCCTTCGTAGCTATCATAGGTTGGTTGAGCCACTCGAGGAGGAGGAACAGGCTTTGCCGGGGGTGTTGGTGGCGCTGTAGGAGGTATGCACTTATGAGAAACAACAGTTGCAATTAGTGAAGCGAAAAAGAGTTGAGGCGTACCTCGAGGTGGCGGCGGCGAGAGTGGAGGAGGTGGAGAGGAGTAGGAGGACGAGGAACCAAGATTCGGCATTGCTGAGCGTCGGGGCTCTCTGCTAGGTATCGGTGAACGCCCGGGCGAGTTCATCGGCGGTGGCGGAATTACAGCAGTCGGTACTGCAAAACGGAGAGGCTGTAAGGAACATCCTAGCACGACCTGGTCAAGGTGGGAGGAATGTACGGGCGATCGTTTTACGGAAACTCTCTGCTGGAGGTGAGTATTCAACCGGGAGTCTGGTGGTGGTAGATTAGGTGTGAGTCATGGAAGCGAGCGGAAAGCCATGAGTGGGGGAGGTACGATTCAAAAGAATCAGAGCGAAGCGCTGGGGAACCGTGCTCAGAGTCTTTATTGGGCGCAACTCGAATTGTACCGTAGTTAGCTCCCTGTGTTAATGATCAGCACAGGCTCAACTCATTCACCTCAAAGAAAGGGTACCTTCTTAGCCTCCTGAATCATGCGGATGTTGGATGGGCGAGTGGTAGGATTGCGGTTCTTGTTTTCCCGCAGATGCTCCGTAACTGCCGCGACTTGGAACTTAGACAGGTGCAGATAAAGGGGATGGCAGCGAGCAGACTTTACCTTCAGTTAGGAGCTCATGGAGCCGCTCGTGCATTCGCGGATTACCTCCGGCTGCTCTGCTTACATCATTGCTGGGGAATTTCACAGCTACCACACACGTTGTTGGCATCTAACAATCCAACGTCGAATCATGGAGGGGACGCACTTTGTAATGTTTGGTTTCCGTTTGTGACACAGTTCTTGAGGGCCTGAAGGGCACCCATCGAAGTGCCGTTGTTGTCGAATGCGAGCCACGTAAGGGCTGTGTTGGCGCGCAGGTTATCGAACACCTTCATTAAACCCTGGTTTTGTGGCATTGTAAGCAACTCTTAGAAGTATTGTTCGTTATTGAGATGGAGGCAGGCTTACGGGATCGCCGATCTTATTGCCAGAAATGTCGAGTTCGGTAAGCGATTTGTTGTCCGCCAACCCTAACAGAGCCTCCGAGAAGTTCGATCCAAGGCCATACGTCTTTCCTGCATCGATGAATGAAGGTGAGGGTGAGTGCTCTTCTGAAGAATGCGCTACACGCAGCGCCATCCAGCGTACCGTCGCCACACACGACCAAGGTTTCGAGCTGATTGCTTCCTCCTCCGCTACGGAACCAGTCGCAGAATGCGGCCATGCACTCTCTGGAAGAAGTTGAGATTATTGGCATGTTGAAACACAAGGACAGAACGGTAAGCGTACTTATAATAGGTTCCACCGATCTTTGTGATGTTGTAGGAGAGATCAACGCATTTCAGGTTCTTCTTTAGCATCAGAGTGGCGACCAGAGTACGCAGGCCTTCGTCCTTGAACTTGTTGTCGCGAAGGATGAGCGTGTGGATGTTGTCCAGCCCGCCCATAACCTGCTCATCATTGTTAGCAACGGACTTGAGGGGGAGACGAACGGAAAGCCCACCTTGGACAGAGTCTGAGCTCCGGCTGGTCCGAGATCGTTGCCGCTAAGATCCAAGATGAGGTCCTTGATGTTGTGATTAGCTGTTCATTTTTCCATACCCAGATACGTTAAGAGGCATCGAACTCACAAGTCAGCGACGAGAAACGCACAGGCGAGCGGGGTGAAGATGGTGTTGATTTCAGATGGAGTGGTCTTGCAGTAGGCGAGGTTAAGAATGTTGAGGCAGTTCGAATTTTCAATCAAAAGTCCAATGGCTTGTGCTCCATTCTTTTCGAGTCTGATAAAGATGATGAGCATAACTGAACGTTCACAGAAGTCTCTGCTGCAGTACCTATTGTGCGCCAGATTTAGCGACGTGAGGGAATTGCTGAGGCCCAATCGGAGCGAGTTGAGAACGTTGAACACATCGATGCCAGTGTCTGCCAGGTTGAGCTCTCGCAAAATGCTCTTGTCCTTGAGGTTGGTCGCCCAGTAGCTGAGCACCTGCGAACCTAGGATGATTCAGAGAGAATGCGATCAGCAGTCTCTTCGATGATGGAAATGCTTCTAAGTACCGTTTTTCTCGATCCTATTCGCAGAAAGGTCCAATGAAGTAAGTGTAGTAGCGATAGAAGAGTTGTCGCTCAGGCTTGACACCACGCTAGCGATACCTAAATTGAAATCGATGAGTGTTCTTTGAGACCTATCCAATAGAACGGCTTATACCTCGTGGCGTGATGGCATTGTTGGCAAGGTTCAGAAGCTTGAGGCCATGCTGGAGACCCATTAGACCCTGGGCAAGGCCCTGCGCACCCTTCTCTCCCATCCGATTATGGGAGAAGTCTATTTCCTCGATAGCGTTGGCAGTGTTCTTCTTCAACGCAGAACCTACCGCCACAAATCTGCGAACACAACCACGGAACAACTATCAACCTCAATGACACAGGTCTCGAACAAGAGCTAACATACGCATCGGGCTGGGTCTCTAGACCCGAGAAAACCAGACGGGCCAGGTGCCTGTTGTGTTCGAGGGTGTTGGCAAGCAACGCGATGGCCTCTCGACGTCCAGCGATGGAGCTAAGCGAAATGGCCCTAAAGTACGAGTTGTGGTCTGTCCACGTATCAGTACCAAGTTGTGTGTGGGATGGAATTGAGAACACGAGCGAGAATGTGTACGTAGAGCATTGAACAGAGGCTGCAGATTGATGGAATACTCGGTCCGTGTCTCGATTCCCGGGCAACTAGACAGCGCTAGTTCGTCGCTTCCCGACGCGCCAGTGTCCTCTGTATGGAAGGGAGGAAGATGGTCAGTGACCACGGCATGGGGCGATCGACGAAATGTGCCATGCAGAGTGTACTGAGATGTTGCACGAGGCCGTGGTTGGGTTTGAGCTGAAAGTAGTTGCACCAGGCCTCGTAAGTATCCACCACACCTCCGCACACGCTTGTGTCCGGCATTTCCCCTGCCCATCTGTCACCGATGGCGAGAAGGTCAGCTACTGCGCTGGAGCAGCCCACCATAAACAACTCGAAGAAGACGACGGACAAACCCGAGATGAGAGGGTCCTTCGAACTGAGGAACCTCGGGCGGTAGACCCGTGCCCAGTCCC
>CDEZ01023325.1:11447-22318 GCA_000826365.1 Acanthamoeba royreba
TAGACAGCGCCAGCTCGTCGCTTCCCGCGGCACCTGTGTCCTCTGCACGGGAGGGAAGGTGGAAGACGAACTCAGTGGCCATGGCATGAAATGATCAGAGGTGCAGAGTGTACTGAGGTGTTGCATGAGGCCGTGGTTGGGTTTGAGCTGAAAGTAGTTGCACCAGGCCTCGTAGGTATCCACGACACCTCCGCACACGCTTGTGTCCGGCGTTTCCCCTGCCCATCTATCACGATTACGTGAAGGTCAGATACTGCGCCGGAGTGGACCGCCATCAACGAGTCAAAGAAGTCGACGGACGAACCCAAGATGAGAGGGTCCTTCGAACTGAGGAACCTCGGGCGGTAGACCCGTGCCCAGTCCCAGTCGCGCCGTACGGAAGGCCTGGAGCAACTCATCGGAGCGTGATGTGGCGACATCTACGACGAAGGGAGGGTTGCCTCGGAACTCGAATGTGATACCCTGCCATGTCCATCCCACCGCCATCACCATCATGTTCATCAACATCAACATCATCGTCATCATCACCATTCCCAGCATCATCATGAACATCGGCAACCACCATCATCAGGCGTACCATGGAGCTCTGGCCAGGAATGTCGCCCACCTTCACCCGCACCAGGTCGAAGTAGTGCGCCTCTCGCTGCACCTGCAGGTTCACGCGTTGAATCATTTCATTTTATTTTCCATTCATTTTCTATATTTGGTAAATTTCATCGTATAAATTTAAATTCAAAAATTGAAAATGAAAAAGGAAATAAGATTTAAAAAAAAGAGAAGGGGGCCATTGTGCGTACGGCTTTCTTGCCGGACATCTTGGAGCGCTTGATGGAGAGGAGGCGGTAGCGGCCGAGTACGATGAGGCGGTCCTGCACCTTCTCCCGCTTGAACTTGAGCGCCCACCCCACCCACCGCACTTCGTCCCCGCGCGCCGCCATCGCCGCCTCCACGAACCGCCGCTCACCCGCCGTCATCTCCGCCTCCATGTCTCGCCCCCCCTTTGTTTCACACGTGTTGTTGGCTCTACTTGTTCTTCTTGAACCACCACTGCTCTACTTGTTGTAGCAGGAGGGGGGAGAGTATGATGAGGACTTATTGCAGAGTCCCCACAAAGGCAATGACAAAGGTTTAGGTAGGTAGGGAACTGGTGGTTCTCCTTTGCTGATGCTGATATGTTTGCCAAAAATGCAAAGCAGTGTGAGGTGCAATTAATCGGAGCTCCGCCAATCAGCACAAACTTTCGTAACATTCCAAAGATTCCGAAATTTCGAAAACGATTTCATAAATTTCAAATTCCTCTAAACATTATCCAAAGTTTAGTTCACCGCCAGAAAAAGAAGGACAGGAGATGCAGAAGCTGCGGGCGGCGTGGTTGCGGCCGACGGATGGAAAAATGGGGTTAGCAGTGACGGCACCGCCCACACACGCGAGCACTTCCATCACCAATGTAGAAGGCCCTGTGTCGGTAGACGTGAACGCAGTCCAGACTCAAAGCACGAAGGCTACCACCAGGCCATCACAGTCACCAGCAGAGATAGCGGAGAACGATTCGTCGAAGCGGGTGAGTAAGAAGAATGAAAGAGGCGATGATGAAGAAGAAGAAGAAGAAGGAAAAGAGGAGAGTACAAGGGTGCGCTGGCGGCCACCCAAGTCGCCATTCGGGCTGCTGCAGGAGACCTACTACACCAATCCATGGCGGCTGATGGTGGTTTCCATCGTACGAATCCGATCGCAGTCATCTTGTCGATGGGCGTCATCAACTGACAACTGCGTGTGTCTTGCACTGGCCAGCTTCTGAATGTGACGAATGGAGTGAGACAGGTGCGGCCGATCATCGGTGCTCTGTTTGACAAGTACCCCACGCCGCAGGCTATGATGGATGGTTCAGCTCTCTGCCTCTGCTTTGCTCGAAGAAGCTGCGCACTCAATGGCTGATGAGGGGAATGCATACCGTGATGTATGGGATGTTGTGATGGAATCAGCGGACCAGGAAGAACTGGCGGGACTCATCAGAGGTCTGGGCATTCATCGTAAGCGGGCAAAAGCGCTCCGTGAGTTCTCGCGCACGTATCTGGATGACAGCGTCGTATGGTCCACTCCAGCGGAGCTCAAGTACTTTGGCAAGTATGCTGATGACTCTTACCGCCTCTTCTGCCTCGGAGGTAAACCCACATTCCTCATCCTGCAAAGATGAGGCCGTACGGCTGACCCGGTGTTCCTCGCCAGAATGGAAAGAAGTGAGGCCAAGGGACAAGAAGTTGCGGCAGTACCGGGACTGGCTCATTGCCCACTACGGAGCCATGAAAAGCGAGAGCGAGCTCGAAGAGGAGCAGGAGTGGGCCGAGCAGGAGATTCGACGGAAGGAGAGGATGAGGGAGAAACGACTGCAGCGAAGCGAACTACGCCGGAAGGCCAAAAGGAGGAAGCTGAACCGAAATGATGACAATGATGATGAAGAAGAGGAAGAGGAAGCCAAGACATCTAGCAGTGATGAAGCTGAGGATGGGGAAGAAGTGGCGGACGCAGATGATTCAGAAGAAGAGATAGAAAATGAGGAGGATGATGACGAGCAGGAAGAAGAGGACAGCTCTGGTGTAGAGAAGAGTGAGGAAGAGGAAGATGACGAAGACGATGAGGAGATAGAAGACGATGACTCATCCTCATGAACAGTTGTTCTTGGAGTGGAACTTTTGGAAGGTTCCAGTGTTGTGTTAATACAAGTACAGTATGAGATCACGCCTTCCGTGAGCAGGAAGCAAGCGGCGTACCAGGTTAAATCCTACCTGTTGTCAAACCAAGTTCGATGTACAGAGAGTATGTTAGGTGGGGCCTGTTGTACGGATCAGCCGAGAGTTTGGTGGCTGTGTCGATGATGTCTGCTGGGTTCAGTCTTGTTCTCTTCCGTTTCCGGTGCACTCTCCTCTTCCTCATCATCCTCTTCATCGTCAACAACCTCCTGGACCTGCCCTGCCGTTATGGGTGATACTTGCGCCTTTGTCCTGTTCCTTCGCTCCGAGACCAGAATGCTTGTTGGCGTGAATGGGTCCGGAGAAGGCTGCTTGGGATGGTGGCGCAACGGAGTGTCCTCCGTGGCTTCATCACCAGGAGGAGGTACGAGGAAGGTATGAAGCGAATGGTCTTCCTCGCTGCGCCCGTCAAGGTCCAATATGTAATCCACCCTAGAGCAGAGGAACGGGAACGTGAATGACCGAAAACATTACGTGCGAGTCACACGAGTACGTACAGAGCATTGGGTCGAAGCGCAGAATAGAGAATGCCGCACATGCCCACACATTCGAGACACCACGCCAGCATGTGCGAGTAAACGTTGGAGAAGCAGTAGTAGAACGACAGAACCCACAATAGGAGCCTAAACAGACCAGTCATCGCGTATCAGACAAGTTAGAGAGCTAGCGCAAGAGCAAGTGTCTTGAAGTGAGGTCTCGTACCCCATAAAAAGGAACTGCACTCCGACGGATGTGATGGCACCCCATCGCATACGCTCGTACTCAGCCCAGAAAAAGAGCAAAATGCCTGGCACAAGGCACACTGATGGCGCTATGAGAATCCATCGTGCTACCTGTGTGCATACGAAGAGTCTGTTTCAGCGAGCAGCATTCGAGCTTTCTTTAACAAGAGACGCACCTCACACGAAGCATCGTCCTTAGGAATGTCCGAGTAGGCAAGTGAATATAAGAAGATGAACACGCCACCAGCCACTACAAACGATGGCAGCAGAGCGAGGATGAGGCCAAACCTACAATACATTCACGTTAGTCACAATGCAGCCCTCTCAGTGGAATGAGTGAGCGAAGAATACCGGTAGTGGAACTTGGTGCCGAACTCCTTCTTCGACATGAAGCGAGTGACCGGTCGGAACTGGAGGAAGTAGTTGAACTTGTACAACAGCAAGAGCATAAGAGAGTTTGTGAACAAAACGTAAGCCGATTCTTTGCCACCACACATCCAATAAGCTTATACATTCAGCATAGATGCGGAGGTGCAGCACCTTTGAGAGCAGTGATAAGTTGATTAGGGAATAGGGTGTCATCGACATTGACGGGGAAGTCGAGTGATAGGTCCTTCTTCCAGATTCCAAGCATTGAAAAGGTGATCCACACAGCGCCCAGTGTCAGCAAACAGGTTCCAACGTAGCCGCCTGAATCAAACGAAAAGTTCAGATTCGACTCACGGCTTGATGGACAATGGCTGAAGTACCTTCTTTCATGCCTGGATAGCGGCGGCCTACGGAGGGGAAAATGGCGATGGGCAGGATACAGGTGAAGAGTCCACCAAAGAAGTTGGCCCAGTGGTTCTCCTTGAGTGCAATGAGCTTGGCAAAAGATATGCGCTCCTTGCGGTAGTCCAAGTGCGGAAGTCGATCGAAAGATACATGCGCGTCGCTGAAGTGGGTGATCACTTCCACCACTTCATCGTCTTCGTCGTCGATTGACGTCGGGCTGCTCGGTTTTGTTAAGCTGGCCGGCAACTGATCTTCTGAATTTGTGTTGAGCTTCATCATGTCATTGCGCTCCTCCATCCGTTTCCTGTTTAGTGAGCGTTATTGAGTTCGGGTCCAATAAAAGTGAGAAAGGGTGCGTCACCTCTGGTAAAGACGAAGGTCCAAGCGTATCATCGTGTACAGAGTGCGCAACATCATCAGTTTGGACACTCCCTGAGAGAGATGAGGTGGTGAGCGCTTGGGGAAGCGTGAAGATAGTCAAAGCGATGTCGTACGCGGATCGTAAGGATGAGCAGCATCGGACCCCAGAGATCGCGTAGAATGTACATCACGTAGCTGGTACCAAAGAAAATAAGATTCGATACCAAGCGAGGAATACTACGGATGGAAGATACATACACAGCAAGAGGGGAAGATATGAAGAGGAGGAGAAGGCTGGCTGCTATCTGCGATCCATAGCGCATTCTATGAGGAACTCCCTCGGCTAAGGCTAGCACAGCAAAGCCAAAGTAGTTGAAAGCCTGTTGATCAAGAGGAATTGATTAAACATGAAGACTATCATGTGTGATATTCATGAAAATCCAATACCATCGTGATGGCGGCACCCTTAGCGAAACTGAACCAGTCGCCGCTGTGGGCTTTCGGCTCGTTGGCCATCACTCTCCGATGAAGACCTTATTCAAATTCGTGCCAGTCGCAGATATTGAAAGGTCAGCGTGAGCAGCGAGCATAAGTATGAAGAAGGCAGGTACTTCGAATGTTGCTGCGCATAGTGATGAGGATTCCGTTGAATAGACCCATGGCGGAACCGATTCGAGTAAGGATGGTAACAAGAGACGGATACTGGCAGAGCCCGTGTGCAAACAGCTTCTTATCTTGATCCAGGTAGGCTACCTTGATGTCGCACAGGCCAGCGTAGTCTCCGCCACAGCGGTAACGAGCTTCTGCTCTGTTGAGAGGACCTGTCCAGTCCTTTTGCTCTGCATTGTGAAGCGATCATTAAGCGAGAGCGAATACAAAATTCAACAGAAGCAGCTTGCGGGTACCGAGCCACGACGAGGAAAGATCGACGCAGTCCTGGGAGCACGAGTCGCCCGGTACGTGGCCCCAACAACCAATGTTCTGTACTGATACCCATAAATCAGGGGCTACCGTTGGCTGATACGCCAGCGCCCTATGTAAAGCAACAACAGCAAACATGTTAACGATCGTGACTCGGGCTGACATAGCCGCTCTCCACTTCATGCAGGGTTGTATCATACTTGGCGCACACGCCCATGAGCTGGTTCTGCACATAATTGATACACGTCCTGATTGGAGGAATGTACAATCATCAGTGAAACACAGCTCAAGGATGACCGAGAATCAATCACCATGTGTGCGTACTTGTTGGTGCGGCACGTCTCATTCGCGGAGTTGAATACCCACGAGTCGTTGATAGTATAATGCGTGGCGCAGATGCAACATGACGGCAGTGGCACGTAGACGGGCTGGATGGTGTAGAAGAGATAGGCGAACAGCACCGGCACGTACAGATAGAACAACAGCCCACCTATCTGCGAGCGCGCACCTGGACCGTTCTCCTTGTACGCCGGCGCCAAGTCCAACACCTATCACGCGTCCAGCACTCGTGTGAGCCTTTTCCTTTATTTCCTAAATTAGGTAAAATATATTTACTTTAATTTAAGTTTGTATATATTTATGAATAATTATTTTTTGTCACTTAAAAAAGGGAAAGAAAAATATATACCTTGAAGAAGCCGATGGCTCGCTCCAGACCTCCTACGAGTGCCATCTCTTCTTGCAAGAGGGATGAGAACACAAATCAGAAGGGAAGTGCTTGTGTTCCTTCCTCGCCCTCTACACACAGAGAACACAGTGTAAGACACCCTAAGTCCCCGCACCACACAGTGTTGCCTCTTCTGTTGTGTTTTCCGTTGTTCTTTCTTGTTTGCGGACTTTTCAGCTTTATTCGTCGACAATTACTAAGGAATTTGAATCAGTTGGCGCGTTTTTGATTTTGGCGCGAAGTTGGGACATTGGATTTCTCTCTACACAAGCATCAAAATCTTTATCTGGTGGTGTTGATTTCAAATTTATTTGGGTAGAGAGTGCTTTTGTTTTTTTAATGTATTTATTAATTACATTCAACATTTGATCATCAATTCTAAAATTGCAAATGGAAAGGTACTTCAAGCCCCTCAAGCTTGCTCGCGTGCCGCGGCGCCCCGATCCTCGTGAGGCATCTTCGTCCGCAACGGCAGCCAAGCCGATTGTCATCAGCGACAGCAGTCAAGAGGATGAAGATGACGAGCCTCTACTCATCGAGGAGCGCGCACAGCCGCCCAGGCCCTCCCTCGCCAGGCGGGAACGCGAGTGGGGACGCGGATGGAGCGCGTACCAACTTACCGGCCGTCTCCCGGCGGCCATGCGCGATGACCTCATGTGGCGGCGGCTGTACTCGACCTTTGGCCAGGTTCGTGATGAAGATGATGATGATGATGGTGGTGGATCATGATGGTGAATGGAGGTGACTTGGTGATCGGCTGATGAGTGTTGTACGTATGTACTAGGTGGCACACTACGAGATGCCGGTGACAGAGTCGTCACGTGAAAGGGCGATCAACGACATCAGGTTTGATGCCAAGGTTGACACATGCTCACATGTCGTGCAAGGTAGAATCGAATCGTTCCACTCACAGCGCATGCACTGTGATGCATCACAGGGTGAATTCGTAGCGCTGGGCAGTAGCGATGGCCGAGTGCAGATACACGACTTTACTCGCTTTGAGGCGTTAGGCATGCGCGATTACTACAATCCTCCCTCGTCCAGGAGTCAGGATGTCTATCGACAAGAGACAATCTTCGATGGGCTTACCGGGGTACGTATCATGTCATCGAGCATGCACAGGTAGGAAAAAGCATCCTCACTCGCACTTCAGAGCTCCTACAGTGTGATCTCAAGAGACGAGCTGGCATCCTCGCCAATGGTGCCGTTTGATCCGCCAATTCTTACCATCAGCACGTACAGAACGCAGTCTTCTGGAGCTTATCTGTCTCATATTACTCATCAACTGTGTCTGCCTCAGAACGCATAACGTGGACACTGTGCAGTGGAGTCCTTGGAGTGAGAGTGAAGTGATAGTCGCGTTCTCTTCATGGCAGGACGTGTTCGCCTACGACGTAGCGGCGTTCAAGGGCGCCGCTCCCACACGCATCATCCATAATAGGAACAAGAATGTGAGCATCGCAGATCTCGCCTTCAACAGACCTCGGTATGTGTACTTGAAAGATCGTGTGGTCGCCTGATCTTTGATACTAACTCATCCTCTGCCTGTCCACACCACAGGGGGCTCTTAGTGGGCATCTCAAGGAACTCTTCGATGCAATTCTGGGATCTGCGCGCCGCCTCTGAACCAATTCATTCTAGCTCTAGCTCTTCCTCATCTACAGTTGCTTCTGCCTCATCTTCTCGGCCTACACCTGCTTTAGCACCTCCACGTATGGTGGAACCTGTCGCTCCGCAACGGCTGGGGGTGAAGAGAGGGCGTGAGAGTGAGGATGAAGCACCAGGAGGGGCCCAACATGAAGACCAAACTGAAGACAAAAGGCTGGACAAGCGGAGGCGTGTGGATAAAACCGACGTTGCCGAGGCTGCAAGAAGTCTCGTGGTGCGCAAGAGGACGGGCCCGTCAGCACACAGTCCGACGGCTGCGCAGGAAAGGGAGAATCGTCAGCGACAAAAGGAGGCCACGCGTAGGTTCTACCTGCAGCCCAAGCAAGTATTCGATCTTCCTCACACACGCGGTATGAACAATCAACAGTCCTCTTATTCTTAATCCTTTTGACATTACATCATTGTTCTCTCCAGCGAGAGGCAATTATACCTGTCTCCAGGTCAGCGAAGATGGCAACACGACATACATCGGAACGGAAACGGGTACGTACCTTTCCTTTCCTTCCAATTCCTCAGCTATAGAGCTCAGATCTGGTGCTGCGCAGGGGAGATCCACGTATACGACTTCCGGAAACCGCAGTACGCGCTCCAAACACATCATCTAGGCAGCCTCGCACGCTCAGGCTTTTCCATGCGCGATGCCGAATGCGGCATCTCGTCGCTCATGATCGATCCGCGTCATACCGATCGACTCTACTTCCACCTCTCGTGGAACTCTATCTCGGGTATCTTGAGATTCTTCAGCTTGATCGTGGTTAGCTTGTCTGACGTGTGTACCAAGGGCTGGTGGATCTCGGTAAGGGACACGAAAGCGTGGTGGCCCTGTACCGTCCGCCGACGGCAGGCGCCGGGTCCACCTACCACAGACAAACGGCAGTTGCGACCACCGGTACTGAGTCTCTTCTGTCACCCAGTGCCCTGGCTAGCGCCGCGCAGCATCCATATCCCAACGCCTCGCGAGGTCGAGCGGCGTTGACCGCTGACGGAACCCACTTGTGCGGCGGCAGCTATCGGGACGGTCGGTACACCATCTCGATCGCCGACATGAGATCCTGCCGCTTGCCATCGTTGAAGACACAGCAGGAGGCTTTGCTCATCGATCTCATCGAGAAGCGCTATGACGCMCCCACAGCAGCAGCCATTGCAGCTCGGTACGTTTTCCCTTCCGTGCGAAAGGTCAGCTGATCCTAGTAAGGGCATGTATTTACCTTCAAACTCTCGGTGTGCATAACAGACACGGCGTACTGGGTCGCGAAGAGGAAGAGCGACGAGAAGAAGCACGCAAACGAGTAGTGCATATCGATACTCATGCGCCCGTCACATGCGTAAGCGCGCATCCGGAGCGGCCTTTTGTTCTTGCCGGTACTACTGGCAACCGACTGGTGGTCGCCACGCATGCCTTGTCCACGACTGAACGTTAATTATTTCATCACTACTTACATGACTCTTGGTGTAAGGTCATCTGAGTCAACAGTGATCTGCAACCACCTCAGGTCCGAGAGAAGATAGCCCCTGCTCTAGATTCGAAGATGCTCGATCCTGAGTGAGCACAGCATCCTTGAGGAAGCTGTCAACGAGAACCATCGTATCTTCATGTCCCACCGTAATGTCCAGCTCGCGAACAAGACCGACAAGGCTGCGCAGCATACATGAATGAGATTAGTTCACCTTCACGGCTGGGGAAGGAGAGGACGTACCGGCTGATGATGGGTGCGTAGAAGGGAAAGTCATTCCTGAAGAAGAGCCGGCGACAGTCAGAGGCAACTATACCGTTCAGGTTTTCTAATGAACAAGAATGTACCAGTTGTGATGACCTGAGCCCTTCAACATGAAACTACGCCATCGATCCCCGCAGAGCCGGCACAGCTGTCGAATTCGCTCTTGATTCAGTCTGTATGATTGTCAGGTAATACTGTGAGATGAATGCCCACGAGAGAGTTACATAGAAGAACGCACCTGAAATAGTTTTCACTGCCTTGCCACATCTCTGCGTTGATAAAGAGTGCGGGAACAGAGGATTCGAAAGTACTTGCCGCAATATGCTGATCGAAAGCAGGTCCATCACTTCCTCGGAGAGGATACATCCAGCCATCGAACAATACAGCAGCTTTTACTTGTAGCTGATCGGAGTCTGTCTTTCTGTCCTTATTTGCACGAGCTTCAGCCTGGCGCAGAATAAGGCCAAGACTTGCACCGCCTCCAAACGAATGACCCGCCACCGCAATACGGCTGAGGTCAAGTGCCTCTGGACGATCATGGTTATTACCTCATCAATAGGTGGGAGGAGACGGGAGTACCATAGAATGGGCAGTCCGGATCACTATTCCAGCGGCGCAACATATCAAGGCAAGTCTCAAGATCGTCAATTCGAGTTTCAAGTTGCCGATGTCGGAACTCCCACAACTCTGTCGTACAGCACTAGGTAGGTCAACAAATGAAAGAAACAGTTCGAAGGAACTGTGGTTACTCACCAGAGCCGCTTATTTCGCGTCCCGAAGACGGAGAAGTCGGTAGCGGCTCGAAGGCGGAGATGATCTCTCCACTTGCCGGCGACACAATGTACCCCGATCCATCCGTGTGACCTACTGCCAACTGTGACGAACACGAGAGCGTAGGTTATGCTGTGAAGTGTTCATCATCAGCCACATTCATTCCAGATATTCGTACCACCACAAAACCGAGAGAAGCCAGCGAGGAGCACAGATGGCTGTAGAGCGAAGGGAAGCCGTAGAGGCCGTGCGAGAACACGATCACGGGCCACCCAGGGTCGGATTGTCCCGCGCTGGCCGGCACCTCCGGTGGTGGCGGAGCGAGCAAGGGTGCATCAGGTGTAGCGTCGGTGCGTACGTGGCGCAGATGGGAGAAGATGAGGGCCGTCGGCAGGCGGTAGGCCATCGACTCGAACATGAGCTCCATCTGGCTCGTGTAGGACGGGAAGTAGTGGCCCTTGCT
>CDEZ01023326.1:0-10147 GCA_000826365.1 Acanthamoeba royreba
CACACAGCGATTCATCGATCGGTTCCGTTACAACGCCAAGAGAGCCTCCCTTGTTCAGTCACGAATCAAGATGCTTCAGAAGATGGAGGTCATTCCGGCCTTGGTCGAGGTACACTTGCATTGACCAAGTAGTAGAAATGTTGTTTACCCTGACTAATGACTCCACGATAGGATCCTTCTTGTTCGTTCTCGTTCCCGGATCCCGAAGAGCTGGCACCACCATTGGTCCAGTTCAGCGATGTAACTTTTGCCTACCCCAACCGAGGCGGCCTCGCCCAGCAGAGGAACATTTTCGATGGCGTTACCTTTGATCTCGACATGGAGTCTCGTGTGGCATTGGTACCTATTGGCTTAGCACAGAGCACACTTCTTCCAGTACTTTACCTCACAGCTCTTTCTTATTTTTAGGTGGGCGCCAACGGTCAGGGTAAGACGACGCTGTTGAAGTTGATCACAGGTGAGTTGGCTGCCAAGAGCGGCAACATCCTAATCAACAGGCGCCTTCGATTCGCCACGTTCTCGCAGCACCACGTTGATCAGGTTCCTACCCATCCTCCTTCTGATGTCACTTCTTTTACGGTACTGATTGTCAACACATAGCTGGACATGGATGTGTCAGCGCTTCAATTCTTTTCGCAAACCTGGCCCGGCAGTGATCCCCAAGAATATCGTGCCCATCTCGGAAGGTAAGCTTCATGTTCTTGTCCTGTCCTTACTGAAGGGCCCTGACGCATGGTTACCTTGGTTTCTTAGGTATGGCATTTCAGGCGATCTGGCACTCCAGTCGATCGACACTCTGAGCGGAGGCCAGAAGTCGCGAGTGGCCTTCGCGATGATGGGATGGATCAAGCCACACTTCCTCGTACTCGACGAACCTACTAACCACTTGGACGTTGAGACCGTTGATATCTTGGCTCGAGCGCTCAACGAGTTCGCTGGCGGCATCGTGCTTGTCTCACACGACGAAAGGCTTATCACTGCTGTCTGCAATGGTACGGAAATGATGCACCATAGTAGGCGGACTAAGACTTACCTGATGCGTGGACAGAACTCTGGGTCGTGCACGAGGGTCAGGTGCRTCCGTTCGAGGGCGATTTTGATGCCTACAGACAAACCGTCATGGGCGAGTTCCGTCCGGTCCAGCTCTGAACATCTCCGGGCTTAGATACCTGAGCCCTTATGGATCGGAATAGGCCCTGTGTAAGCAAGTTGATCTTGTGAGGTGTTGCTCTTCAGAGTAGAATCCATCATTATTAATCCCTCAACAGCCTTCACTCATTCTTTTCATTCTCTTCTTCACTCTCGTCGCCGTCGGAGCTGCTTGACGGGTCCTCTTCCTCTTCGTTCTCGGCTCTTGTCTGCTCCTTTAGCTTCTTCTCCTCTTTCTTATCGTCATTGTTCTCCGGTTCCGTTTGGTCTGACTCACTAGAGCTGTTTTGCTTCTTTTTCTCCATGTTGGCCTTTGCCTTTCCCTTCGAGTCAGGGCTCACCTCATCTTCGCCGTCGTCATCGCTGCTGCTCTTGTGCTTCGTGGCTTTGGTATCCTTCTTGTGATCTTTGCCCGCACGAGCCTGTGCACGGGACTTTTCCATGTCTGCATACAGCTTTTCGCGACGCTTGAAGTCCTTCTTCCGGCGCTCGAGGCTCTCCTCAATCTTTTCGCGCATACTCTCCCTGATCTGTTGCAACTTCTCCCACCATTGCTTCTCGTCCTCCTCCCACTTCTTGTACACCTTATCCTCCGCCTCCAAGTGTTTAAAGAAGACGCCCTCTTCTCTGTCCGCAGGATCCTGTGGATGCAATCGTAATACAGTCAAGAGATGAATGTAAATACCATCTTCAAAGGCAGTATTACCTCCTTGGTTTTCTTGACATACTGTGGCGTATCTTCGCCTTCAACAAGGAAAGTCCAGAACTTTTCGAGCGATTCCTCACATTCAGGCATCTGTCCATTATCCTTGATTTCCTCCCGCAGCTTGGCTAACAGCGTACGCTTGTACCGCACGAATCCGTGCTCACCCAGAGCCATCAGTATGCGGCCTGATGCGTGCACCCAGGACATTCAGTCACAGATTTAAAGATAGAAAGACCATGGAAGGAGCGGATACTGATGCGGAGATTGTTGTGAGAGCAGTAGTTGAGATTGAGGAAACGATCCTCCCATTCATCGTTGCGTTCCAATTCGCCTGTCTTGTAGTTGACAATTCGCAGGCCGTAGAAATTGAGCATCATCCTAAAATAAAGAAAAGATTGATTGCTCAGTTACGTTCCTCCTTTCAACATTGCGGAGCTGTGAAACGCACTTGTAGGAGCGCAGGAAACGAACGTTACACTCAAAGTTCTTTCTCATCTTCTTTGCCTCTTCCTGAATGTAAGAATTGATTTGATCTTAAGCCATTGATAATCACAGAGGATTGCATTTACGGAAGAGCACCTTTAGAAGGCGATAGGAGCCAAAGTTCATACCCTGGCCCTCGAAGATGGGGAATAGCCACTGGATGTACCTACGTACGACGATCAATGTTCCACACTTTAGTGTTGAATTCTATGCGCCCGATGATCGGGCTGTGCGGCCAAAGAATCAGATGGAAAGTGCACCCATGATGCTGCTCAAGATGATCGTAGTCCCAAAACCACTTGAGATGAATGTCGTCGATCCAGTCGCCATCAGGGACGCTCTGCAACCGTGCCGTGTAGAACAGCTGCACACATGTATAACTCAAGTCAGTGACATGTCCACGTTCTACAAAATGAACAGATAATCCCTTTTTGGTATTATTAACTTATTGATAAGATGAAAAAGTAAACCATAATTAAGAGGAATGCTAAGTATGTACGTGATTGGGTTCGTCCATCCAAGACAGACCAGTGACGGCACGCAGGAAGGTGCGTTCCCATGTGGTGGGCGGTAGCGCGTCCTTTTTCTTCTTCTTCTTATGGTACTGACCCCCACCCGTTGTCGCTGCCCTCGCGCCTCCCGCTCGGCCTCCTCCCGTCTGCGCCGATGGCTGCTTTGCGCTGGCGTTGGGCTTGGGTGCGTCCATGTTCCTTTCTTTCTTTCCTCTTCCGGCTGAGTCTGCTATTTAACCGCTAGCGGTTTCTTTGCTCTTCTCTTCGAAGTTGAAGGTAACTCTGTTCCTTGGCCACACATTCGGCTAACCATCAAGAATGTTAACTATCTAATTTTCGAAACTCATTTGTAATTTTTTGGAAAATTCAAAACAATTACAAAAGTTCAGAAAATTTGGGTTACGGAGCGATTGATTAAATTTGGAGGAATAGAGAGAGATCATCTGGAGGGGAGTTGTTCACAAAGGAGGGAAGGAATTTGCAAGGGAAGAATCATCGTCTTGATCATGTCCAGCGCCATTTTGTTGCATCAATTGCAGGTGCTCGACGCCAATCGGAAATCTTCATCGCCTGCGCAGAATTCATCTCAATCGAGGAACAAACGCAAACGAAATGAGTCCAACAAATCCTCCTCCTCCGCCTCTTCTGCTGCTGCTGTCACTACCGGCGACGTGGCGGCGCTGCCGCTGGGTCTGATCATCGCCGACAAGAAGGCCTTGGCTACGACGACAGTCATCACTTCGACGACTACCCAGTCCGGAACGAAGACGGAGAAGATGGGCACGGACAAGACGAGCAAGAACAAGATGGAGACACGCGCCAAGCGCTTCGAAGCGGCGCTGGAGCAGCTGGCAGCGCAGGACGGCAAGGCGACGCAGGGACGACACAAGAAGCGGAAGATGGACAAGTCTACCAAGGCCGACGCGCTCCTGATGGCCGCGCGGCGCGCCAACGAGCGGCAGCAGGCCGACCGCACGCCGGCCAACCTCCGGCGGCTGACGACGGCCGACCGTGCGGCCACGGCGGCGCGGCCCTTGGTCAAGTCTGTCGTGCGGCTCTCCGGCGCCACCAAGAAGCGCGGAAAGGAACGCAAGTGGCGCATCGTCAAGGAGGACAAACCGCGTGAGATCCCTGAATTTTGATTTATTTTTTAAAACGTTTTAAATATCAAAAAAGAAAATAATAATAAAAATAATAAGATTTTTCGGAGATAAATTTAAGGATGGAAAGGAGAGGTATGTCAAGTATGCTTGAACAAAAGAGAAACATATTTCAAATATTTGTATGGGCTCTGGTTGTTGTGTGACCTGTCGTGGGCTGCACACCTAATCTTCGCCTTGGTGGACGAACCAGCGAAGTGCCCGCCTTACCCCATCGTGTGCCTACTCGCTCCTATTCCATTTCATCCATCACAATTGATTTCACCACGCGGCACACTCTCCACTTTAATTTATAATTAATTTAAATAATTACAAGGAAGAGATGAACGGACCACCGGTGGGGGTGTGGGGCGATCCCTCGGCCCTACTTGGTGAAGGAGAAGGGGATCTCGAAGGCGAGCAGATCGACACAGTGACCTCCTCCTCTTCCCCGCCCACTTCACCCGCCACCACCAGCGGGCACCACCACCTCCCGCATCGTCATCTTCGCACCTCTTCTTCTTCTTCTTCACCTCCCACCTATCCCATCTCGTCCTTGTCATCTTCTGGTGGCATGGCTGCGGCTGNGCTGCCGCCGGCGGCGGTGGCGGTGGCGCCGGCGGCGGTGGAGTGCAGGTGGTCGAGTATGAGCAGAGCTTCGGGTTCGTGGAGGTGGGCGAGGGCGAGCTGGAAGGCGGCGGCTACAAGCTCAAGCGGAACCCTTCGACGGTGCTGCTGACGGGGGACGGGCTGGCAGCGCAGCAGCGGCAGCTGGATGAGGTGCGGCAGAGCGTGGAGGACCTGCGGGTGGAGCTGGCGCGGCTGAAGCAGCAGGTCCTCGAGTTCGAGGAGGAGAACCACGAGTGGTCGCTCCGGTACTCGCGGCGCATGGCGGTGCTGGCCAACGCCTCGCTGGGCGCGTGGATCTTCTGGTCGCGCTTCATCCTCTTCGTCAAGCGGCACAAGGCCGACCTGATCCAGGGATGGCTCCGGTCCAGCAGCAGCAGCGAGCCATCACACTACTACTCGCCGACGGCCGTCGCGGGTCGYGCGGCRGCGCCGCTGCTCCTACGCAGCAAGAATTCGCTCGTCCGCCACGCTATCATCGGCGGTACTGCACACTCGCATTGATGATTGCGGCACAGCCATCATCATCAGAACCGCTCGTGATGGTCTTGGTGATGGTCTTGATGAATGTTTACTCATGTTGGATCAAACTCGTATAGCAGGAGGCCGGCTGAGCAGCCGCGCCACGTTCAACAAGCTGTTCACCAAGGGCTTCATGTTCGCATTCCGGCACTCGTGGGTGTTCCTCCTCTCCTCCTACCTAATCAACAAGAAGGGCTTCCGGAGGTGCGCATAGAATTAAGTACTTTGATGCACTTGCGGTCTCACACATGCACTGCGATCTGTGGTTGGCGGTGGCAGATGGCTTGGCTTGATCGCTAGCACATGTTACTCTGTGTATCTAGCATTCTTCACCAACACAGTGCCGTGGACGTCCTACTTCACCATCTTCGCCAACCTTCTTTACATCACCGCGTGTCTCAAGGGCATGAATGACACGTATGTTCTTCTAGCGTCGTGAATGACAGGCATAGGTGGCAATCACTCACCTTGCTCTCTTTTTCACTTTGATACAACAGTGAGAAGGAGGTGCCCTCCTTGTTCAATCTGCACAAGGGACCAGTGGCGCCAAGAGAGGGAACAGCTTCGCCCGCCCTCAGTTCGAACAACGGCTCGCAAGCAGGGAATGGCACGATGCATCGCAACGGTTCGTTTGGTTCTGCATCCCGTCACATTCGTACACCAAGCCGAGGTGGCCGCAAGATCTCCACTCCGCTCTCGGCCCTCGTATCGTCATCACCCACACCATCTTTCTCCTCGCTTCCTTCGCTCTCTTCCACTCCATCACCTTCATCCACAATGCCGTCCTCTTCTACTTCGCCACCGGCATCCACGTCTTCTCCATCCTTCCCTCCTACTCGCATGCGCAAGAACCGCAGCAACGTTCACTTTATCCTGGACGAGGACGGTGAAACCAACACATGACCCAGGGTATCTATTTACAGTGGGGTTATCCCCATTTCATTAAGATAAATATGTAAATAACGATATGTACAAGCCCCTTTCCGCGCCACAGTCAGGCCCAGCACTCGTCGGCCCACTTCGGATCACATCCTTCCTCTTCCCTCAACCGGGGCGAAGTGAAACTCTCCAGTTCGTCCATGTCGAGGACCAGTTCCAAGAGCGGAAGATCAAAGCCAGCAGCCTCCGTTTCGGCAGACTGGAACGGCAGCAATGGATAATCAATAGGACATTCATCAGCTGCTCGCAAGAGAGCATCAATTGCGAGCGGGTCTGCGACGGGCGGAGCAGGAGACACAGCTAGACTGTGGTCTATTGCGATCTCGGGCTCCATGCGACGCCTCTTTGTCTCCGGGAAGTCCTCGACGAATGGCGCTGAGCGCTTCCTTCCAGTCATCTGGCTGGGAGGAAGCAAGAAGCCAGCACCACAGCCTTCGGTGATAACGAAGCCTGAGGGAGCCCTGTTGTTCAAGGTGGTAAGTCACTCCAATGCATCAACTCGAATGCGAATGTGAATGCGTACCTCGTCGGCCGGCATGCGTTCGATTGCTTCTTATAGTGGCGCGGACCCTCTTCCAGGGCCTTTTGTCGAGCGGTGTACTGCTCGGTCGTGAGGATGCCGTCTTGGGCTGTCGAGTCGAGAAAGGTCTTCTCCCTCTGCTTCCTGTTCTTGCTGTTGCTGTAGACTATCATTGCGCCTACATCTAGAGCGCCCACATAGGGCACATGGTCCAGAAGGACCGGGAACGGGTTCAACAGGCCGGTGAGCGTGGGCACGTCATAGAAGAGGTGCACCACCACGCCGTCTTCCTGCCAGTGAGCGTAGGAGCACTTGAGGTGGTTCCTCGATCCTCTTCCTTTGAGAGGGACGAGTTGGTGGATTCCACTTGGTGTGTTGAGCAGCAGAAGGAAGGCTTCTTGCGTGCAGTTTATGTAATCTTCAAGCCACAGGAGCAGGGCTTGCAGAAGCACAACGTCGCAGCACTGGAAGAGCACCGCGAAGTGGGCCCGCTGCTTGGTGAAGAATATGCACGGCGCGCGGTAGAGCTGCACCCGTACGGCAGTTGGAGCTGTTCGGCTCATATCAAGACAGTCACCGTGAAACGCTTGGGTTTACCTGGCCTGCAGCAGTCCTCTTATAAGTGTAGTGTTGGCGGATCGGTCGAAATGTCAATGTTAGCTCGTAATTCGGAAAAAGAACAGAATAGAACTGATAAAAGAACGAATTTAGCAGAAAGAACGAAAACGGCGGTAGTGGCCAGCGAAGCAACCACCGAATGGCGAGTTTATAATTTATTTTCTCTTGTTCGGCCGAACTCATCCAGGGCGTGGCAAGTACTTGGTCGGGGTAGTAACAGATGGACTGCCAATAGCAGGTCCTGGCAGCACACGCTTTCCTTCCTGATACACGGTGGTTCAGCACGTCACGGCAGGTGAGCAGGAGATGGTGCGGGGTACGCCATCCACGATGTTAGGGTATGGTCTCGTCTTCCACCGACACCGTGCGTAATGGGATATAGACGCTGCCTTTGTGCAACGAGACAAACTCCTGTGCCATTGTGTTTAGCCCTCCAGCTTCGCAATCCGTCCGTCTAAGTCCGATCACACGCGAGCTGCACCCTGAATCACCGATGACAGCAGAGGAGATGTGGAACGAGCAGCCCTGGATGAGCGTGCTCACGTCTCAGCTTGGCTCTACCTCATTTCACGTCCTGAGACGGGGAAAGACACGAAGAAGAAAGTTGAGTTTAATAAATAAATAACAGTCTAAAGCGGCAACTACACTCGTCACGCACGCGTCCGCTTGCACCGCGCCGAGAAGATGTTGTAGCAGCGGTAAGCCACCGATAGCGCGAAAGAAACTCTCCACACTCCAGCCGACCAACAGGTCGGGTCAGAGCTGAAAGCGTTCATACGCCATTGGCCTCCCTGTCCTTTCGTTCCGTTTTGTCCTTCTTGGACAGCTTCTCCTTCTTTTCTTTCTTTTCCTTGACCTTGGAAGGGCTTGCACTGAGGGGAGTCGCCGGGGCCGCGTTCTCGGTTCCCTTGCGAAGTCTCCTACTGCCTTTCTCCTTCTTGTTCGCCTTGTCCTTCTTCTTGCTGCCCTTCCCGCTGTCCTCACTCTCGTTGTCCTCGCCTTTATCCTCCTTGCCCTTAGCGTTCTTGTCCTTCGCTTCCTTGTTGTCCTTCTTCTTGGCTTTCTTTTCCTTTTTCTCTTTCTTGTCCTTCTTCTCTTCCTCTTTTCGATTGATGACATTCTCACCTTCTTTATCCGCCTTCTTGCTGCTTCGTCGAAATAGTCTCGATCCTCGCTCCTTCTTTTTCTTCTCCGGTTCCTTCTCCTTCTCTTTGTGATCCTTTTTATCGAGCTCTTTTACACCGTTGCCTTCGAGAGCATCTGGCTTTTCCTTACTCTCTTCAAGAGCCTTCTTTGGCCTCTTCGCTCGGTGTTCCTTGTCCTTCCGCGTCTTCTTGTCCTTCTTCACCTTCTTTCCTTCTTTACAGCCATTTTCCGCCTTGCCGTCTGGCTCTGACAGCGGCAATCGCTTCCCCTCGTTCTTCGGCTTCTCCCGTCCGTCCTTCTCCTTCTTAGACTTCTTCTCTGACTTTCCTTCCCTCTCCTTCTTCGCCTTCTTTACATCGTCGACTCTTGGTGATCGGTTATTCTTTGTTGGCGCCGGCTCTCCCTTGTGCTCCGATTCTCCGTCGTTATTCGTTTTCGCCAAAGGATCAGTATCAGTAATGCGGTTCTTCACTTTGTCTCGCTTGAGGTCATCCATCGACGACATTGAGTTGAGATAGCGCACAAGCACGCTGCCGCCGAGAACAGAGTCGCTGCTCTCTTCGCCTGGAGTTGACTGCGCGAAAAGCGCAGCGAATCTAGATTACACGCATGGTGAGACAAGCCAGACGATTGACAAAAGGGCGTGGCCGTACCGGGAACCGGGACAAGGATACTTGATATCTAGATATTCTTTACCGGGCCAATTCTTGTCGAGAAGCTGGTCAACAAAGTCGACAATGTAGGTCGTGTACGATGACCACACGTAGCGTTTAAAGGCCTCACCTATTCCCTCGCCGCCGCTCTCGTTCAGCGATGATGACGATGAGGCCGAAGAGCCAGGCGGTGAGTGTGACTTTCCGTTCTCGTCCCTATCCTTCAGTGCCTGTGGTTTCGCAGGCAGCAGAAGCTGGTAGCCCAGCTCGGGTTGATCCTTGTCAAAGTAGATCCGCACGTGTTTTATACGGCTGCGTCTAGACCCATCGTCTTTGTCGCCCACGCTATCAGTCCTCGAAACACTCGCACTCCCATCTAGACCGTCATTGTAGCCTTTGCTCTTACGACTCTTGCGATATTCGTGGAGGCTCTCGTTGCTACCGTCCTCTCCCGCCATGGGAGACGAGGTAGAGACGTACGAGATGATCCAACCACCACGCACGCTCTCGTTATAACGCACCAAGAATGTCCCTATATAATAGAATGTGCACAGGCATATTAATATTCATCAGCACTAAGAAAAGGCGATCATAGACAGTTTTACCTATTGGTTGTTGCGCCAGCATACTGCGTGCCTGCTTATTTGTAACAGAGGCATGGAACCAACTGTGATTCAAATGGACCGTTAGTGGGTCCAGGCCAAACGTAGAAAGGCAGAGAACTACGTACGGGCATTGGAGAATCGAAACCACTTTCTTTGTTACGTTTATGGGCTCGTCGTGGGGGCCGGGTATGAGCGGACCAAACCAGCTACAGAAGTCTCCAAACGATTTCAGCGTAACTACGGCAGTGGGTGATGCCTCAGTCGCTGCAAATGGTAACGAATCCCAGTTAGCGGTGCCGGTAAAGCGCACAGGAAGACGTAAGCACGTACCGAGCAGATTCTTCAGACAACGAACCGGAGGCGAGTGGGGTGAAACCGTAGCCGCGCCAAATCGTTCATCCTCAGCAAATGTACTGATAAACTTAGGCCAGGAGACCTCATCCTTGCCCAGAAATCGGGACTTCCAGAGCTCGGCGCCGTGAGGGTCAGGAATAGCATATTCTATCAACATTACCTCGATCCGCTCCA
>CDEZ01023328.1:0-10403 GCA_000826365.1 Acanthamoeba royreba
GTACGAGGAGGTTGGTTGACTTGAGATTGCCATGCACGATGGCGTTTGGCTGAAGCGAATGCAGAAAGTGAAGACCCATTGTGGCTGATTGCATCATGCGCACTCGCAGATCCCATGGCAGTGCGAGCTTGCTGTCGGAAAGCACATCGCGGAGGCTTCCTCGTTTGACCAGCTCCATCACAACACACAGATGTGGCTTCTGCACACACGCTCCTGCACCGAGTACCATAGGTCTTCAGCTGGAGAGAATGTTGCACAGGGGGCTGTTGTGTGGGCTACCGATGAACAATACGATATTAGGATGTTGGAGGCTTGCTAGTCGAGCAGATTCAGCACGAAGGTCGAGTTGGTAGGAATCAGATATTGCTTTGTGCGCACGAGCGAAACGCTTGATGGCGACAGATATCCCCTTCCACCGACCTACTACCACAGACACACTTGTATCCGAGATAGGTTGCCCGGGCGCAGAGACAAGAATGGGGATGTCCATAGGATCAAGAATCCAGCGGCACCCATTGGCCGAGTTTAACTGCCAGCCGTCTTCCCTGCTTGAATTGCAGCGACCCTGATGCGTAGGATCCAACAGACCAGAACGCATATGGCAAGGGTATTCGGCTCTGCGCCTATTCGACCTCTTTTTGAGCACTGCGCCGTGAAGAGGGGTTGCTTCCTTCGACGGAGGAACCTGGTATGCAAACAGTCCTATTCCTGGAAAACGATATAAGTGCTGTGTGGAACGTTGACGCAAGGTGATGAAGAACGGACCCGACGATACATTCGGGATATCCAAGAATCCGACGAAGGTGACTCGCTTGGCCAAGTCATCTGAGTTGACGCTGAACTGCTGCAGCCATACCGTAGGACTCTCATATACAACTAGGAGGTTCAAGGCACGAAGAACAGCATCAGTAAGAGTGACCCGGCTCGGTTGCGTGAGTTCGGTAACATAAGCGGCTATCGATACAGCCTCGCCCGAACACTCAATTAGTTGTGTTAGAGAATCTATGTGTGTGTGGATCTTCCCGAAGGACACTCCCATTCGAACGCGCAATCTGCTGCTGACATGGAAATGTGCATTCAGTTCCTCTGAAGGTTCTTCTGAGAAAGTAACACGTACCGATCTGAGTCAGAACGCACCGCTTCATGTGCGGCCATATCCGGCAGAACCATGTCTGTAGGCCACTCTATTTCTGTCAGAGCCTGTTGCACGGCCGTGCACCACGCCAAGGCTTTACGAATGTCGGCGAAGTAGACGCAGAAAGTGCCTTCGCCTGCATACGAGCGCACAAGGTGTCCATCTCGTCCAGGCAAGTTCCATGATGCCGCTTCGTGCCCATCGTAATCAACTAGTTTGGTGCGCAGGAGCTCGTTGTAAAGCTGCGTGGCATCTCGCATAGCCAATGGATCATGCTCCCAGAACTTACATGCCCTCCAGACGTCTGCGAAGACGATGGCTACTTCGTGTTCGTTGGGGAGCAGTTCTTGGTTGAAGTATACTGAAGAGACGGATGATGCACTCGTCAAAATGTTTTCCACCGATGATGTGATGCTTTCATCTTCCCTCCGACCACGATGTGATGCACCGTGCGATTGTGCTTCTACGTCGTAGAACTCCTCCTTACCAAGTGAATTGTGGGGCTGCGACTCTGTGCTAGACTGGTCCGGTTCTGGGTCGAACATGGCGCTAAGGCGATACATTATCGTGAGGAATGTAGGCCGTTTACTGGGATCCTCGTGCCAGCAGTCATAGATCAAATCCTTGTAAGGCAGCGATTCAACGTTCTCGGGCATTAGTGGCCTCGCCTGGTCTCTGATAACTGCCACAGCCACAGCAGCTGGGCTGCCGAATGAAATCATCACTAGGCTGTCTGCGGTGAGAAAGGTTAAGTGCGTACCTCATCCCAGGGTAAGGTTGCTCACGCGTGAGGAGCTCCCACAGCACAATTCCAAATGAATACACATCGGCCTTCGTATAGTCGATATTGCTCGCCTCGCTGATCACCTCGGGCGCCATCCAGTGCACACTGCCAACCAGCACCTTGGTTCCGCTCTTCTTGAGGTCTTCCTTGAATTTTGTGAAACCGAAGTCGCTAACCTGTGCTTCATCGCTTAGATTGATTCCACCAAAGTGGCTGTACAGGAATATGTGCCTTAACGTTCCATTTGTGGTCAAGCAGCAAATTAAGGGACTTGAGATCCCTGTGTACGATGCCTGATCATAACCCATCCATTATAAGTGGAATCTGCGCTCATCCCGCTAAAGGTATCAGCAACATACCTGAAGAGTGAAGAAAGCACATGCCCTTGGCCGCTTGGTATGCCATCTTCGCCTTCAGCTCGATGGGAAGAGGAACAACTGGATTGTGAAGCATCTGTATGTGAAAAGAGGAGAGCGTGAGTACGGCGATAAGGAATTTATCATGACTGGGCGTACACCAAAGAGGGTGCCAAGCGACATGTACTCCATGACGATGCACATGCGTGGTGGTTTGGTCGATGCTGCCATGAAAAGGACAATGTTTGGATGCCGCAGTGTTGTCATCACCCTTACTTCGTCGTAAAAGTCTCGTTCCATAGCTTTGGAAACTTCCTTTGCGGCTATGAACTTGACAGCGACCTCGCTACCCTTCCACATGGCCTTGTACACTTCTCCATAACCGCCGGATCCAAGCTGGCTCTCTAATTGCAGCTGGCTAACGTCGTCGATCTCCCAATCTTCATCGCGTCTTCTCCGTGACACTATCCGTATGGCTGTTATGCCCACACACAGCAGTACTAGAAGTACCATTACTGGTATCCCAAGCCCTGACCATCAGAAAGAAAGATTCTGTAAGTTAGAATTGAAACATGAGTTAGGAAGCAGTGAAACTGTACCAAGCGCTATAGGAAGCGCGGGCGATTCCGGATGGCATACTTCCTCGCAATATTTACCGCACTTACCCGTGTCGCATCGACATACATTGTCAGTGCATCGACCGGCATCCGAACACAGCCGTCCTTCCGAGATGCAGTTGGCAACCATACTCACCGTCTTTCCAGCACACGTGAAGTTCGCCAGTAGGCCATAGAAGTATGACTTCAGCGACGGCACCTCAGTCGCTAGAACGGAACCATGTCTAGCCATCCACTGATCAGACCATGAGATGTTACGGTAAGTGTGCACAAGATACCTGCCAGCGATTCGAAGTGCCATGAAGTCAGATTGGGTCCAGTATAGAAAGTCAGCTAGTGCTGATGCTTTGCCGCAATCGTTCATGGACCTCTGGCGATAGATGAACGACCCAAATGTTGTCAGTGGCCAGCTGTCTTTTCCGGTTCCTTATGGTGTACAAGAGGCAACTTAGCAAAGCAAGCCAAGAAACGAAAACGGGGTCGAGTACCAAGGAGGAGAGAATCCACCGAGAGCTTCATATCCTCCTTTGCAGCATAGTCATGAAGAGCACTGCGCACCGTTTCTACCGATGGCCGCACCACATTACCCGCTTCGTTTATGAGCGAAGCCGGATTGATGTTTTGGATCTGCGCGCAACAACCAGATGAGTACTGTGCCAGCCCCCCGGATGAACAAAAAGAGTGCGATACATACGAGATTCAGCTCAAGACCGTACCACATAGTCAATGAGTAGGGAGTAGAGCGCAATAGAGGAACCACTTGCTGGGCGCGTTGTGCTATAATGGATCTGTTCGCGTCTAACTGTACTGGAAATTCAGGGGAGAAACGTCGGCTTATCTGAAATGTACATATTAGTATTAGAACTGGAGATGTGGTTGCTTCAGTGTGGTACCTCACTGCTTAGTCCCGGCCTGTGCATGGTCAAAGCTGCTGCGAGAATACTTGTAGTCGCTCCTCTGTAATGTAAAATGACAATAATTGGTTTTGCTGGAAGTGCAGCGGCCACGTCAGGTGGGTTGAGGTCTTGAATGCGTGGATCGTTCCACATGGTGATCTCGTTCAGGTAGATGCTGGCGATTACGTCAAGGCTGAGTACAAGGAATTGGTCCAGTTTGAGTTCAGGCAAATGATAGCCTACACACACGTTACCCTGTCAGCGTCAATCTGAGCAAGACCTCGTGAAGAAGCTACCTGGGGCAACGTCTACAACAGCAGCAGGCATGAAAGCGATGTCCTCGATGAGCTCATACCACTCAGGCGCTAGACCGTCGGTTGTTACCCCAAAGTCGTCGTCACTCGTGGCTAGGGCTCGTTTCCCCACCTCCGCGGCAGATCCGGTGTAGTATTTTATCTTAGCAGTAGCTGAGCTCCTCGCACTCGACCAAGATGAGAACAGAGGAACTGCCGCCCCAAGGCCGACAAGGTAGGGGGTGATCAAGGTTTGTTTGTCTTCGCATTGCACTGACACAAGCCGATCAAGCAGCTTCTTCCGTAGAGACACATCGAGTGGTACGAATTGTGCAGCGGAGGCTGCTGCTGAAGCTCTGTAGCACTTGGCGGTTAGTCACGAAAGAGAAAGCGCATCAAGAAGTGTGGCTTGTGTACGCATCGTTGGTGTAAAGCCAGGAAACGAAGTTGAGTTGCTCCTGCACGTTAGTGCAATCGAATGACCTGGCGGTTTTACTAATCGAGAAGTAAGTCATGAGTGGCAATGGCCACGCGTCAGCTGCTTCGCTATCATAGATATCCGTAATGAACTCAGTTTCAATCAATCGATCGATTTGGCTATTCATCGCCGCAGCTACTGTGCTGCTGCTCGGCCAAACCAAGTTGCCTGCCTTGTTGATCATATTGACCCAGCCGAAGCCATACTGGACTGCGGCCCAATACGGAAGAAAGACCATCGCGTTGTCATGGCTCTGCAGACATTATGGGGTTACATGTGGATGGATATCTGGATATCTTGACTCAATGATACGAATGTACCTTAAGCCAATCGCCTCTCACGGAGACCACCGTCGATGGCAAGATAATACTTGTACCGCGAAGGGCTGCGGGCATAAGTGAGAACGTCCGATTGGCCAATGCGTAGGCTGCTTTGAACTCAGAACTAAAGCTCTCTAAAGTGAGTGTGATAGCTTCGTTTGCTGAGAAGACGCTCGTTACGTCGTAGTGTCCGAGCACAATGCACTCAGCAGGGAGCTTGCTCGCTAAAGTGGGATTTAGAGTCTTGATGGATGGATCGTTCCACATGGTCACTTCGCCCGCCCATATGCGGCCCACAGTCCTCCTATCGAGTACCTGGTCCCAGTTGATCGCGTCACTCTCACAGTTTACGAGGAAGAGAGGAGAGACAGCAGGAAGGCCTACCAGATGGGGATCATTGAGACTGAGGAATGGGGCATTGTAGGCAAGCACGATGGCTTCTGCGGCTAGCGGGAACTGAGCCAGATTCCCCAAACGCTCACCTAGACCGGACGGTATGCCACGCTCTAGCACCAAGAAGTCCTGCACACAAGGTGTGCCCATCGCTCTCGTTAGCAGTACGTGAGAATGTGCCCAGGGTGGTCGTATATACGCACCAGTTCTCCGGCAATGTATCGCGGAAGGGCACTGCCCCCACTCACTGCTGCGTATTCAATCCTTCGGCCCGGGATAGGTCAGCACCACAACAAGCTCGGGCAGCAGGAGCACCAGTTACGTACCCCACGTCATCGCGGGTGTAACGATAGCCATCCAGCCACGCATCAAAGAGAGGCTCCACGTTTGAAGAACCCGCTCCGTACAACATCACTGCAATGTTCGTCCCTGTGGCATCTACACCACCGGTGGTGAGGATGAGTGACCACACATCCCACATATGTTCATCTCAAAGTCCCAATGGGTGTTGTACCAAATGAGTTCGAGTCGTCCTCAAGGGCGAAGCAGCCACGCAGGAGAAGAAGTGTCAACAACACCGCCACAACCGCCATTCCTGTCTTCGATTGCTTCTGCTGCTGGGCGAGAGACGGGCTGTGGGCGGTAGTCAGGCTCGCGAGGCGTAGGTGGCAGGGTGAGCTAGAAATGTCTTGTTGTCGCTGCATTGGGAAGAATGAAGAAGTCTTGTGGTATATAACTCAGAGTCTTCAACTAACCCGGAGGAGGAGCAGAAGAGATCCTGTGGTTCACGAGGTCGCGCATCTCCACTTGCTCCGTGAGCAAAGTGGACAGACCGATCGCAACCGAAGCTGCACGGCAATCGCAAAGAAGGTCAGCTTTGCCCGAGTCTCCTGCCGGCATTCAGGTTCACCTCGCTTCTGGGCCAAGAAATGCTACGTCATGAAACAAGCGCTGGGTACCTAATATCACTAACATGTAGGAAAGGGCAGGTTAAGACTTGATCTGACAGGGAGGGGAGGGGAGGGGAGGGGGGAACCGACCGTTCTGCGGGAAGGTTAACTGATCATCGTTCCGCCACCGTTACGCCAATTCGCGAATTCACTCGTGTGGGAGAGGCTCGTTGACTTGCGAACTGTCTGCACCCAAGAATATATGGAAGAAGAAGGAAAGGAACAAACTTGGTCGGAACCCCATGAGCAGGGTTCACGTTGCAACACCACCAAGAAAACTGCTTTAGCTCTGCACTTACTGCGTAAAATAAATTAAGATATTTAGCATATACATATGTAAATGTACGGAGCGGCAAGTGGGTAGCCTTCTGCAGGAAGAGAGGTCCGGCGATCAAGAGAGATAGCAACCCTTCTTTCCTGCCTTTGCACTCTTGCCCTCTCTTTCCTTGCCCTTCTCGCCTGACCGCGTTTGCCCTGGACTCTTGGGAGCCTTCTTCTTGCCCTTCTTCCCACCGCGAGGCTTTGGCTTCCCAACCGCACCTCGCACCACCTGCACACCAACCATTCAGTTGAGGAGCTAGCTTCTCACGCACACATATCGAGGGCTGCTGTTCAAGTACTACACACCTCGGTAGCAAGCAGGTCTAGCACTTCAATTTCGGACGTTGTGATCTCAAAGTAGTCGAGGGCTTTGATCTGCTGCTGCAACTCACGTCCTTGTTGCTCCGTCACGGGCCGCAAGTTGCGCTCTTCCAATCGTCTCAGTATATCTTCATCATGCCTGTGGAAGGTATATCAGACTAACACACGTTGGGTGCTGTTAGGCAAATGCATACGGCCACACGTACCGTAAATCAACTTTCATGCCTACAAGTACAATCGGGGCCTTTGGGTTGGCCTGCCGCACTCCAGGTATCCACTGCATGCAACTCATGTTGAGCTCACACACGATCACGAACATTCGTAGATGTACATGCAGATATATTGAGAGCATACCCTATCTATCACACTGTGCACCGAGGTGGGCGAAATGATGGAGAAACATATGAGGAATACGTCTGCCGCAGGGTAGTACTTGGGACCTCTGGTGTCGTGCACCTCTCCCGGCGTGTCAATAAGTCGTAAGTACACTGTCTCTTCAACCTGCCACAACAACAGCAATCGTTCCACATTCATTCAACTCACGGCGTCAAGAGCGCGTTCATCCCCAAGCTGAAGCAGGATGAAGATACCTCGCCATTCTCGCCGATGAGAGGCACTTGCTTGTGGTACTCCATCCCGTGCTCTCCTCGTCCCATCCCCGAGTTGTCCTGCCCCACACACACAGACACACACATACACACACACACACACACAACGCGTATAACGTCATCAGTTCCTCCTCCGCAGCTGGTCGCCTTACCCGGGCACACACATCCCCCACCCAATGCCGCCCGTACCTTGATCGTGAGGGCCGTCAACAGGGACGTCTTGCCCACCGCAGCTACACCACAACCATCCATAATATTTAGAAATATCCAAAATTACCTTTTATTAAATTATTAATTTTTGGGAATTACTATTATTAGGGAAAATAAATAAAAATAAATGTACCGTCGCCTACAACGACGCATGTGATGGTGCGGGAGGGGCTGCCCCCGGTGATGGCCTCGGCATCCGAGTCTTGCGAATCTCGCAAGGCCACCGATTTGGTCTGGCCACCACCACCACCAGTACTACTGCTACTACTTCCCTCGGCGTCGGTTAACATGTCCTCTCGTCTTTCAGTAATATATATATATTATATAATTATTTCTATATTTCTCGAATACAAAAATAGACTGTTTACCTGTATTACACGAGAAATTCATTTTCCTTTTGTTTTCTTGGGCAAATTTTCAAAATTTATGAAAATATTTTCCCACGTGCAAATTTGGGCAGATAGAAAAAGAGATGAAGAGGAAAAGGCGACGACGAGATGAGGACGGGGCTGCCGACACTGGCTTGGTGTCCTCGTCGTCATCCTCGTCTTCGAGCAGCGATGATCGGGACGAGGAGCCGCTCGCCAAGCGGCGTGCCGCCCTACTCGCTGTACTTCGGGTACGTCATAACAACTGAAAAATAACCTTTTTTGACAAATATTTGTGTAGAAAATAATAATATATTAGGGATATATATATATATATATATATATATATATATATATAAATGATTTATGAATAAGGTTTATGTGATTGTGTGACACCTCAGGGTGGGATGCCAGCAGACGAGAGGGAGGAGCGAGTACGGGCCGTGGCGCTAATGGGCGAAGGTGGTCTGCTTATGGACAGTGTGCGACGCGAGGCGTGGCCCATCCTGTTGGGTCTCTCGCCTGCCTCCTCTCCTCCCACACTCGGCACGTGGATTCCACCTTTTAATCTCTGATGAATGAGTGTGATCTCGCGATGATTGTGGCGATCCCCGAGCAGCCTGTCCTACAAAACCAGAGGAATAACACCTGTTGCACGTGCAGGCGAAGGGAACCACAAGGACAGAGATCAGGTGGAGAAGGATGTAGACCGATCATTGAACAGCTTTTTCCGAGGCACAGAAGATCAGAGGAATGCCAAGAGACAGGAGCTTTCACGCATCATCAACAACGTACTCGCTGATCACTCCGAACTTCATTACTATCAGGTAGACACCACACACCATTGAGGGTACGAAGTTTAACAAAGTATCAATCAATTAGGGATTTCACGATGTGGCTACTGTATTTCTACTTCTCGCTGGACAGGCGCGAGCCTATGAGATGTTACGGATTGTCGCCCTTAATCACATAAGATATCCTTTTCAACTTCATTGTTATATGTGTATGTGCCTCTTTAGCTGATCCTTGACTCTGACAAGCCGGCGATGAATGCGACACTTGAGAGCATAACGCAGCTGCTCTACCTGCTTCCGCGCATCATTTCATTTGCTCAACCGCAACTCCACGCATTTCTCCTGCGATCTGGCACGGATCACCATGTTGTGTCTCAATGAAAGTGACTCACTCTGACTCTGACGACCTCCTCCTCCTCCAACGACAGGGGTGGAGCCCTACTACGCAATCTCATGGGTGTTGACTTGGTTTGCACACGATGTAGAGCAGTGGCCGATAATCACACGACTCTACGACGCCTATCTTGCATCTCATCCCATGCTCTGTCTTTACACTGCTGCTGCCTTAGTCGTCCGCTCTTATCCGGATATACTCAATCAGGTAAGCCCTTAGCCCGGCATGTTGATGACACTTCACGACCAACGTAATTGGTGATCAGGAGTGCGAGTACCCTGCCGTACACTCTTATCTGGGCAAGCTGCCCGAGCGACATCTCTTGAGTACACAGGTAGATTGTCTTCTATTCTACACAAAACAGCCATTGCTTACCAGTGAATACGTAGGATGTCGATGAGCTCATTCACAGCGGATTGGATCTGATGAAACGACTTCCTCCCTCGGCCCTCCTCTCGCGCGCACAATCGCCTATTCCCTCTAAGTACGGCTGCTTGACTACCTAGCTGCCTTGTTTCGTGATCTAACATAGAACATGTCCTTGTTTTCTCAAGTTCTCCGTTTTTGGCTTACCCCTACCCGTGGATGACGGTTCCCTCGTTTTGGAAGCGACTGGCACGGTTGTCGCGCACTGCTAGTCCATCATCGCGGTACCCTTAATTGCCTAGATGTTTACTGTGTTAAGCTACATCCATGCTCATACTCCTACACAGACGAGCTCGAGCGACGACAGTTGGCACAGAGGCGCTGTATAAGTATGCCTTCTTTTTCATCTTATGCTCCTTCACTTTGTCAGCCATCTATGTGTTCCTTGTCGCCTTCTCCTGATACAAATGCACTGTACCGTAAACGTGGACGCGACTACCCCAAATACTTAAGGTACTTTATTTTGTGCTAGCCTCACGAATTGGATGCTCCCTGCTTGGCGAGTTCGGCCTCTCGCTTCTTCTTTCGACTATACGCCAGCCCGCACGTGTTACATAATCTGCAAGAGTCCACGAGGGTAAGATGACGCTGCGAAGATAAGGTCGCTTCGAGTCACGTACGTGTTGGATCCCAAAGGCCCATGCCGCCACTTTGTCGTTTCTGTTCGCTGGCAGCTAGCACATTTTCTGCATTGGCAATTCGTGCGTCAGCCTCCAAAGTTACAACATACCCGCAGTTA
>CDEZ01023328.1:15376-32593 GCA_000826365.1 Acanthamoeba royreba
CTTTGCCTGCCACAAGGGCCAGTAGAATAGGGCGGCCCATGCATCGATGTAGATTATTAAATAAGAAGGATTCTCCTCTGAATCAAGGCGCAATAAAGTTAGAACCGCGGTAGGACAGTAGGGAGAAAGCTAGGCTTACCTATCCTCACTATTATCGGGCACCACACCGAAGTAGTCGACAGAGTCATCCCAGAACACGTGTGAAAACAAAAGGCCGACTTTGTTAAGATTTCCAAAGCCAAGCCGGTCGATAGCATTCTGCTTCCAGGAGGGCAGTGGCGGTTCGAAGCGGATACGTCTGCATGATAGTGGCGTGAGTTCATCTTTGCATTTCACTTCATTCGTAAGTGCTTCACCTGTCCTTGAGCACGCCCAGCGGAACAGTAACAAGAACAATCTCAGCTTCGAATTCTTGTGTCGTAGTTACCACTTTGACTGGTACCGCGGGTTGTGCACCATTTTGCTCGCCGTAGTGGATTTCAGTTACTATTTGATTCTAATACGGTAATTGTTGCAATTAGAATCATTTCAGCCATCAGAGAAGGTGCGGGTCGCTACCGGTTGTATGTTTATCCCCGAGGCGAGCTCCTTCAAAATTGTGCCGTAGCCCTTACGGAGCAGACAATGCTTTCCGCCAAACTCGAATTCGTCATCCTAGCACATAAGTCCAACACAATTAGCAAAGCTGAAGTTGACTCTGAGTATATGCAGAGCTACCTGATCCCAGTGTTCGAGAGACACTTGTGACAGGTCAGTGGCGCATCCGTATTCTAAGTTGGCTACGTGCCAATCAAAAATCCTTTTCTCGAGAGGAGAGATGGCTCCGAAGCCCTCGGCGCCTGTCATACTCAGAACGTGATCAATGCCTCTGCCTAAGGAGTAGTGTGTGGATGATGGATTCTGCTGTTTGGCAGGCGTATCCGGCACTTTCTCCTTGACTTTCTCTGGTTCCTGATCAGCCGGTATTTCGATGGGCTGAGAAGCTGAGCCAGGGCCATTAACTGCTGGCGAGCGATTCGGTACGCCATAGTTCGCAGTGGCTGGTCGTGGAGAAGGCATTATCCCTGGCATGGCCGGTGATTGCGGGAATGGATAGTAAGCGTAGGGTGGTAGAATAGATGAGCCGGTCGAGATGGAATGTTGAACATTCGGAGCGGGAACGTGAACGATCGAAGGATGATACTGACGCTGCTGTGCAGGCGGATGTTGCTGAGCTTGAGGTTGCGTCTGTCCAGTTTGGATTTTTGACCCGGTAATAGGGGCGGTGGGCACAGCACCGGCCCCGCCCAAGATCATACTCAGATTAAGCATAGGCTTGCCGTCGGCAAACGTTACTAGCGGAGAAGTACTGGTAGGCCCCGCCATCTGCTTGATGGGCGTGAACGGCACAGCTCCTGGCGCTCTTGGAGCAGGACTGCCCTGAATAGTACCAGTTGTGGCCATACCTGGCAGCTGTGTTGGAGGCAATAGGCCGAGAAGAAAGGCGGGAGATAGGGTAATGCCAGGTTGGGGCGAGGAAGGCGAGGCCTGAGAAGGTTTTTGTCAGATACGCATTGGCCTTGACAAGAAAAAATGGAGAGGAGCAGATAAGGGTACCTTAGCAGAGAGTGAACCCGTAGACGGAGAATTCGCAGGGGGCACTGGCGCAGGGCTTGTAGGAACGGGAGCCTCGCTCATAAACTTTGGCACAGGTTTGGCGCCCATTTCGTTCGAGTGTACACTGGACTTGCCATAGACGTAAGGGACCTTCCCGTCAGATGCTTTAAGATCTTTCGAAGTAAGACCTCCCGCCTTATCGAGCACCAGGTTGAACAGCTCCTCAACTGCATTGTCGACATCTTGCGGCACAAGCGCTCCATTACAGAAGAGCGGGCACTGGTCGTTCAGAGGATGCAGTTCTGTTTTCAATTGTTGACACAGAGTGTAGAATGGATTCCCTTCGGTGCCTGTCACCACCATCTTTGCAAAAACCTGAATTAGGTTCCTAGAGTGACATCGGTATAGGAGAGTCGCGTACCGCGCCAAGGTCTATTTCACCGCCAAAAGCAGTTGTAGTGTTGACACGACCACCAATCCTGCCTCTAGCCTCCAAAACGAGCACCCGATATCCAAAACTGTTCAGCTGTCTGGCAGCAGAAAGGCCGGCAGCTCCAGCTCCTATGATGATCACACGCTGCCTTGGAGTGTCTACGATACAAAAGTTAGTGTGTCTCTCAAAATGGCTTATCTCATGATCGATCACATACTGGCAACTTGAAAGGGTCTCTCGATGAACCCATAATTAATGAATCCATAGCGATTGAGGAAGTTGTACGTTCTCACAGCTGTTTGAACATTTAACCGATTCTACGGCGGTAGAAGAGGTAAGCGTAAAGCTCAATTATCGTGATGGTTCATACGGTAACGCACTTGGAAATCCTTGCACGCCTCTGCCCGAGTCAGAAACTTGGTCATATTGTTCCGCCATTTGGTTAGGATGGCATTACGTGCTGCGGGAGAAACAACGTCACGTGAAGTTGCCGGCAAACCACAAGCGCAGCATGAATACTACGAACCAAAGATATAATTCGTCTCATCCCGGAGCACCTCTGGAGGCAACTCACTCCTTTCCAGTCTTGACAGTGAATCAGGAGGTAAGCCGCTCTGCACTGCAGCACCTGTTGCTGTGTAAGCATCAACTGACGAGGACGTGAGAGGTAACGCAGACAGGGCAGAGTACTCGTGTCGCTGCCATCCTCGCTGCCGCTGCTGCTCGCCGCCTCGTCCTCACTCGCTTCTGTCGAGTTGTGTTTAAGTTTTAATTTTTATTATATGTATTTTCTAAATAAGGCTATAAATAAATATAAATAAATATGAACTTTTATTTATTCTTTAATATTTTAAAAAATAATTTGCATTTACCGTGCATAAGTTGCAAGAGGTTTTGCTTTTGATTTCTGGGACGCAGCTTGCGTTGGGTATCTCTGTTTCCTGGTAGTACACAAAAACGTAGAGAAAAAGAAATGAGCAACCAAGATTGGATCATTTATGATGGCATCTATCCTCTTTAATTAATTTGCCATCTAGGGCGGATTTCGTATAAGGGATAAGAAGGAGCCCATGGTACCTCGCGACATTTGTGTAGAATTAATGCTCCTGTCTCAGATGGTTTTGAAAGAAATGGATAGAATGCTTTCAAGTTCAAATTATTACCCCCAGGCCAGGGGACAAATGGGGAAGAGAGGAAAAGGGAAGAGGAGAAAGGGAGTGGCGAGCAACTAGTGGGCAGCCGAGAGATGGAGATGGATAAAGAGTAAAGAAATGCGCATCCGGAAGAGGGCCTATATGCAGAGGTCTGCGAAGATCGCCGAGGCCCCACCCTTTGCGTCTTCTTTTTCTTGGAGAGCCTAAATAGGTAAAGAATGTGGAATATGAAAGCTGACAAAATAGTTTCCAAAAAATTGTATTTCGCAATTTCGATCCGAACAAAACAAAAGTCGCGCAGATTTCTGTCAGATCTGCGCTGTTTCGCCACTTCGACCAATTGGATAAATGACGTAATTGATAAATAGTGTTCGCACACTTCATCACTAAACGCCAGATAACAACAAAACAGTGTCACACACCTAGACATATGGGGAAGAAGACGGCTACAAGTAGCGGCAGTGCGCCCGCAGGTTCTTCCTCAAGCGCCTGGGTGCTCGTGCTCACGGCTCTCGTGGTGAGCGTTGTGGCGGTCGGCGTTACTTTCTACTCACACCATCACCCACCGGGCTTTTTCTCCTCTGCCAATCGTACCAACACACCCACCAACTTTGTTTTCTTAAATTATTATTTTATTTTGAAATTATAAATGAAGTTCTCAAAAACCGGAATTATTTCTGTAACGAAACAGGAGAAAGGACGCCACCGCACGAGCAGTACGGGGAGGTCGATCAGGCCATATTCGCGGCACTCCGGGCAATTGTGGAACCGGGCCGCGTCTTCTGGAAGCTGAGGTCGGTGCCGCTTACGGTGGCCTCACCCGCAACGCCCGAGGATGAAGACGCCAAGTGGCAAAAGCTGGTGGAGGACGAGCTGCGGCAGCACTCCATCGATCACTCCTACCACGAAGCGGCTATGCCTGAGGCCGTCGTTTATCCGAGCAACACTTCGCAGGTGGCCGCCATTGTGAAGCTCTGCTACGAACACCGAATCCCCATTACTGGTACATATGTCCCAGTCGTACTCCCGACAGTCACTGATCATTAACTCACGAATGTAACGTCGCGTGGGGTGAACGACAGTGGCCGGAGCACGAACAGGACTTGAAGCAGGAGCAGTGCCGGAACTGGGCGGAGTGGTGATTGACATGTCTCGCATGACCGCTGTTCTTCAACTCTACGAGGCGGATCTGATGGTACAGAGATCATGGGTTTCGCAGCTTGGTAGAGAGCTTGTTGGTGACATCGAGTGCATGTACAGATTGCTGTGCAGGCCGGCATCAAGAAGTCTGCGCTTGGTGAATGGCTGAAGACGAAAGGATTTATGTTCATGGTAGATCCGGGCAGCGATGCCACAATTGGAGGCTACGCTTCCACCGGCGCAAGGTACTCCTATCGAGCTAGTACGGGGTTATCCCTGGTGGTGAACTTACTCTGTCCATCAACAGCGGAACACTATCCCTCAAGTATGGTACCATCCGTGAAAACGTGATCTCTATGAAGGTCGTACTGCCGACCGGGGAGGTGATTGATACCCGATCTCGCGTCGTCAAATCGAGGTACAAGTTCTCTGGTTTGCCAGATGCGGGAATGAGGCTAACTGACTTATCCAGTGTGGGCTATGACCTTAATCATCTATTTATTGGAGCTGAAGGTACTCTCGGCATTGTCACTGAGTTGACGGTCAAGGTACACCGGTATCATTTTTCCTATTGTTCGGCCCATATCTCACATCGACTACTCTCAGATCAGGTCTGTGCCTCGAGCTATCAAGGCAGGAATCCTGCTTTTTGACTCTGTTTTAGCCGCTTCATCGGCTGTCGCAGCATTTCTTAATGCTGATCTGCCCTCGTTGGCAAGGTACATGTCATCCAACAAACCAGGTAAGTGAAATGTACAATTCTCATCATGTGCGATCTAGGTGCGAGCTCCTGAATGTTGAAGCACTGAAGGCTGTGAATGCCTTCTTCAACAAGACCTACGACCTAACTCCTACTCTCTTCCTTGAGTTCCATGCCCCCACTGGTATACTAGCTTCTCACCTTCTTCTCTGGATCTTGCATCTAACTCAAGTGTCCTGCAGAAAAAGAAGTAGAGGAAGAGGCCAAGGTGGCAATGGAGGTGGCACAAGCACTGGGTATGAAGAGCCACATGTTTGCCACGGCGGAGAAAGATCGCGATGAACTTTGGCATGCTCGCAGATCGGCGTACTATGCCGCTGCCAAGTATCGTGAGGACGTACGTCACTCATCTGTGAGTTCATCCGCAAGCTTTATCTCATGCTGTCTTGGCTTGCAGTACGGCCGAAAGCAAATGCGTCTGTGGGTAACGGATGTATGTGTGCCACTTTCGCAGCTGGCGCAAGTCATCAGTGAGACCGAGGCAGACTTCCAACAATCACCCGTCAAGCTTCCCTGCCCGATCGTGGGACACGTCGCTGATGGCAACTTCCACTGTCTGGTGCCCTTCAACTCTTCCGATCCGAATGAAGTTGCCGAGATGCGTCGCCTCAATGAGAGGCTCGTGCAACGTGCGCTCGCTCACGAAGGCACTGCCTCAGGAGAGCACGGCGTTGGAATGGGCAAGATCGATGCTCTGTATCAGGTAAGTTGCCAACATGCGGGTTGGTCATCACCCGAGGCTCACCGGTGCTGTGTACTTATCACAGGAGCGCGGACCTATTGCTGCACAGGCGATGGTGAACATCAAACAAGCGCTGGATCCACGAATGATCATGAACCCCAAAAAGCTATTCCGACTCTCCTCTTCCGAATCCGCTTCGTCTGCTGCTCTCTGAGTCCCCATCATGTAGATATCAGTTTTCAGGCTCCAAGAGAACCTTACTTTGCCCTCATCACATCTTTGTAGACCTGACCCGCACATGTTGCTTTCCTGTTTGGCTTGGATTCTTCTTCAGGTGCAAATGTTTCGCAAAATGTTTGGATATTTCAAAACCTTTCTGATCTTAAGGTGGCGTCCTCGGGATGCTGACGTCACCAACGAGCTTCTTTTTCGCTTCCTATCGTCTGCTCTACACGAACGGCACACCATGCAAGACACGCCTGCAGGTACTCCTCTTAAAAATAATAATAAATCATTTATTATTATATTTAAATCTTTGATTTGAATTTGTCAATTTGTCAATTAATCAAAACCAGAAAATTCAACGGAGGCGGCAGCTCCGCGACAGGAAGGGACAGAGGTCAAAGGGGCCGTGGACGCAAGCAAGCTGGTGAGCGGGGCGTACGGGCAGTGCAGCATTGAGGCCAAGCAGGTCGAAGAGGTTTTTGTGCGTTCGCAACTCAACCAGCGGTACCGCCATGATGCCCTTGGCTGCTGAATAATGGATCATGCTGATGACAGTGGTGATGATGGCGATGATTTCTACTCTCCGTTCATGACCGCTTATATGATCGCGATCGTGAATGCAGAGCGTTCACATATTTTGCGGAGTGGTGTCGCGAGAATAGCAAGCTTTCGTCTTCGTTCTTTAAGCTTCCTCTTGATGCTTCAACTGGAGGTAAGGTTGCATAAGAATAGAATACAAAAGAACAACGTTAACGTCCTTACTTTGTTGATGTTGGACAGGCGGTGCAGAGGGTAAGCCTGAAAGGTGGCAGATCAAGACTATTGACACAGGCCGATTCGCCAACTTTAGGTGCGTCATCCAATGCTTTAAGGAGACAGATACTAGATTGTGACCTTTTTCTGCCATGTAGATGGCGTAAGGTTGTGTTTACCGCGATTCCTCCGATGACGTTGGACAAGGAACTGTTCAGTCTTGCGTTGAAGGTTCTTGAAACAACCGCAGTTCCACTGATGGTAATGCTTGGCTAGCTCGGTGCCCCTTTGTTCTTTGCTAAATGCGACCCCATCACTAGACATTGCTCAGTCGATACGAAAGGAGTGGAATGTACGCGTCGGTACTTTCGGTGGATGCGCCCTTCTCCGTCATGCATGATGTTGTCGCTTCTCAGAAGTTCCAAAACGAGATAGAGATGAAGCGAGATTCGGGTACTTTCATGTTGTGTGGTAGACATTGTTGCCCCTACTTAGAGGTCACTTGTGGCCCAGGTGTCGAGGGCTATGAACAAGAGAAAGCAGCACAGATGATCAAATCGGAACATGAACGGGTAAAGGCACTGTGGCGGAGTAACAACCTCTCTGATGAGCTTTACCGTCGATTTACGATGTATCTTCTCAACCTGCGTAGCCAGGGCATGGACAGTACGTTAACACAACTTATCTCACGGAATGATAGTAAATGTATGAAGTACTGAGTTCTACTTTGGGCAGACGGTGCTGACGAACCTCCATTGGTCATGTTGCACTCACGACCTGATGATAAACACATGGTCATCTGGTTCCGTGACTACCATTTGCTAGTGCCTCACTTCCATCATAAAGTCATGACCCTAGGTATGGGCACACAAGTCATACATGTGCGCACTTCTTCTCACACAGATTGCAGGCCAGCCACCGGAGTTCCAGTATCCGTTTATTGATTGGCCGCTCTTCGATCATTCTCCCGATCAGGATCGTCCTCAGGTACCTCCAGTGTGCTCCCTTGGAGACGCAATCATTTGCTGAGGCTACTGGACAACCGAAGGTGTTATGCGAGAATCCCAAATGCAACAAGACCGAAGGACCTTCGGCCGATCCGGCTATTATGAAGACGTACGAGAAGCACCTCGGTACGCAAGCCCCTGTTGTGAGAATGATACCTGCTGAGCCAGGTCGGGCGTGGAATTCAGGCCCGAGGGACAAAGAGGTGAACTTGTGGCTGAAGAAGAGGATGGGCGTCATCTGGCGGGAGAAGTACCAACCCATCATCGACCGCGAGATGGATGTCTACTCAACAGAGAATCCGAACGCCACGGAGAACGACAAGCAGCAAAAACAGGTATCGCGTCGTCATTTAGCTTCTAGATTTGGATGAACGATTAAGCCGGGGATGTGAATGCAGGAAGAGCTGATTGTGCGTCTCGAGACGGAAGCGGAAAAGGACGAGGAGTCCCACCGGAAAGAAATCATCAGCGAGTCTCGCGTCAAGCTTAACAAGTGCAGCCGCTGTCGGGCAGTTGCTTACTGCTGTGTTCAGTGTCAGAAGGACGACTGGTCTCGTCATAAGCTCGTATGCACGGCCGCAACCACCAAGTCCTGATCTACAACAACAAATAAATGAACAAAACTTTACAGCACTGATCGCAGACAGCAGACACAGCAAGATCAGGAGATCGGTCGAATTGGGAATATCTGCTTGAGGCGATCCTCAGCGGCCAATCCAGAAGACGAGCCCTCCTCGCAGCAGGAGGGACTGGTGGTGGGTGATAATGAACGTCACCATTCCACGCCCGAAGTAGCGATCAAAGCTATTCTTGTGAGCCCGAAAGAAGAGCTGCACACATAGAATAGGCCAAGTGAGACAAGATCAGCACAAATAATAGACCGCGAAGGTATTGCAAGAGCGTCGTCGTACCTCCTCCAGCTTTGTCACTGGCAGAGGGGGCTTCATCCTGAGCATGTCTTTAAACCAATTCTTGAGGGCATACTGAGTTCTGATGGGGAAAAGAGAACGTTGGTTCCTTATGTTAACGCCCATCATGTTTATGAGGAAGATGAGCGCACTCGAGAAACTTGCCCAGATTATCCACCACCACCTGTGGGTCAACGTTGGTTGAGAAGTAGCCACTCATCGTCGAGGGGTCGGCCTCCCTAATACCACAACCAACACAGGATAAGCACACATGCTTGTACTCCCGGCACAGCAGAGAACGGTACTTGAGCTCTTGTGGAGTAATGAGCGAACCGATCTTCGTGGAAAGCTCTTTCGCCTTGGCTTCCAACAATCGTACAAATTGTGCCTCCCGTGCTTTCTGCAGAGGGTACAGAATAAGAAAAATCAGACCGGAAGTCATTTGGCCTCAGCAGTAATTCATTGTCTATGTAACCTTCTGTTCTTGGCTGCGCCTAAGTGCCACCACGCTATCGATAATCTCTTGGGCACTCTTTGGAACCTGATTGAACCACTCAAGCGGATAGAGGCCAAAATCGACTGCTGACACACTAAGTGCCTGAGTTGTTGCAAATCAGTAAGCAGCTAAGCCAGTTTAATGGACATGTGGAGCATAGTTCACTTACCAGCCTACCCTCGATGTAATTGGTGACGAGCGGGTTGGTGTTGGTTACATACGGTAAAATATCATACTGAGGATAGACGCTTGCAGCCTGAGTGACGAGCTGACTGATTTCCGCAGCTCTGCGCATCGAAAAGCATGATATATGTCAGAGCTGCGCCAATGCTTGGCTGATGAGCCCTACCGTTTGAGTTTATTCTCATACTCAATAACCGCCTTGAGCATGCTTTCAGCTGCTTGTTTCGCACTCAAGTTCAGTGTACCAGCGACAAAGGCAGCAAACTACAAGCAGCAGAAATGAGCGCTAGCGTGATGATAAGCAAGACAGAAGAGAAAACGTACGGTGCGCGAGCCGTGCGTCTTGAGGGAATCAACCAAGGCGTCGATAGCAGCTTGATCGCTCTTGGTAATTTCTGCAGCCAATGCTTTAAGAGTATCCAATAGTTCCTTTTCTCGGGCGTGACGCTCTTTGCTGTACTCCTTTAAGCGCTGCATCACAGCGCGGTAGGTAATTTGCTGAACCCCCTGCTTCTTGCCAGAGGCTGCAATAATGGGTTAGATTACTGCAAAACGGATAGTTGGAAATCTACGTACATGCACCCAACAAATCATCACCAGAGATATATCGCTTGCACAGAGCATCAGCGATTTCTTCCACCTTTTCGGCTGTAAAAAAGTCCAGCTAAGTGAGTGTGGTCCAAAAAGAAGGTATTATAGATGAGGAGATGCCTACTCGGCCCTTGCCATTCGTTGCGAGCAGCAAGCTTGCGGATCCCTCTGAGCACCCGTGCTTTGCGGTGCTCCAGATGTCGCTGTATCTCGTGTTGCTGCAGCCGTCGAATAACGCCTGCGAAGTAACAGCCTTAGTTCCCCTACCAAGCCTCTCCAAGCATGTGTACGTACTCGCTTCCTTCCCGGGGGGAATGAGGATGCCCACAATCTTTTGCTGAGGCATAGCGCTATTTACATCGTCCTCCTTTCCTTTGTCCTTGCCTGTCTTGTCGTAGACTATGGCGCGCACTATTTGAATTCGTGCATCCTTCTTCTTTTCGACGCCTGCTCGCAGTGATGAGAAGATTGTAGGAGATTATCGATCTCCAATGTTCTATGATTGCCTACCTTTTTCTAGCTCCTCTTGAAGAACTTTGAAGGTCGGCAATACGGATCCCACAAGCACATTCTTGCGAAGCATTCGCTGGCCCAGACCTACCCCGCTAGCTTCGTCATATTTCTGAGTATAGGTTAGGTTAGGTTAGGTTAGGTTCCCAGGTTGGATGACTAAAATAACAAAGCGCACCTGCTTCCAAAAACTCTCTGCCCTGGCTAAGTTGAGCTTAGAGTAATTTGAGCGCAGTTCCGATCGAGGGATAGCACTTCGTTGATGACCTATACAATTATGTTATAATGAGAAGAACAGAAATGCTGGATGAAGGAAAAGCATAATACCCAAGTGTGGTCGGGAAAGGTGAAAGAACGATGTGTTAGCCTTCTGGAGAGCCAAGACAACATTTCCTGATCGATCATTAGTGTAGAATCCCGAGTCGCTCTGCATGGACCCCACCCTAAGTCTCACTCTCGGCAAGCAGTTAAGTTAACACGTCGTACTTGTCGAGGATCGGATGCACCAATGGTAGACTGGTAGGACTGTAACGCATCCTCCCATTTCTGACCACGGTCTACCTCAACGACGAATAGCTCAGTATATTGCTGCTTTCGGCGGTGGACCTCGTCTTGCTCGGCTGCGTCGTCTTCTTCGTCCCTTCGGACATGGATATTTGGGTCCTGAGGAAGAGTTAGCCGACACACAAAACATTGGAAGAGAGGAACTGCACCATGTATACGATATGCTTCTTGACTAGTTCGCCTTCTAAATCGAACACGCCATCATCGTAGGTACCAGATTTGATCGCTTCATTCACCTAAAACCAGTGAATTAGCCATAGCGCGCCAGTGACAGGTCTCGGCTATGCTGTACCCTGCCCTCGTAAAACTTAGTGAATAGCTGGAAAACAAGCATCTGATCCTCAACTTCGAGACCTAATAGTCTAGTCAAGGAAACAACACAAGTGAGCACATTCGCATTCTTCTCCATAGGAATTCTAGCTTCGTACCGGTTAAGGAAATTCTTCACCTTATCTGCCTGCCCTGTGGTATCTGTTAAAGAGAGTCTATCTGCCTTGGGCTTGATCTCGGCAAGTCGCTGGGTTTCTAGTCGTTTTTGTTTCTCTTGTTCCTGAAAGTTAACCTTGATTAGCGGTAGGGAAGTGTAGGCTTGATGGTGAGTAAGGTACATTATCTTGAGCTGGTGTGGGCGCTGGTGCAGAAGCGGAAGTTGATGGCAAGTTAGGCGCAGAAGAGCTAGAGGCTGCTTGGGGCTGAAAATTCACGCTAGTGAAGAGAGTGTGTTTGGGAGGTTGCCCTTTACCCCGACGCGCACCGAACGGTCCAGCAGCAAAATGAGTCATGGCCGCGGTCACTGTTGCTGTAGACGTTGGTGCGGTCACGGAAGATGATGAAGAGAGGGAAGAAGCAGATGAGTTAGACTGCTCCAGGGCTAACTTTAGATCCGCCATGTTCATGGCACTTGCAAGCTCAGCAATGGCCTGCGGATCGTTAATTGAGTGCAGAACCAAACGCCAGTACATGAGAGTAAAGCTAACCTCTCTAGCATATTTAGGTTGCAATAGGTAGACAGAAAGAGTGCGCGATGCAGCACCGGCACGACGATCTGCGCTCGTAAGTGCACCCAATGAGGCCAGGCGCCCAGCAATCGTAGAGGCGAGTCGCCGTTCACCACCCTGTAGAGATAAGCCTGGTAAGATTCATCAAAGACACGTAGAGATCTACGCGTACCAGATCGGTGATAAGAAGCTTATAGTTAGGAGCAGTGCGCTGATGGGATCGATGCGTCCTACCGAGTTGCTGTACAGCCTTATCCGCTGCCCAAGGCAGCTGCAAAACTATATGTACACGCTGCTTCTGATTCTTGCAGCTCTGCATGTGCATTTTAAAAATTAGGCGTGATCTCTTTTGAAGAAACATGTTGGTGTATTTGTTGGGACGTACCTTATCTGCTTGAAGTGAGATGCCGATTGACGCAGCCTCACTTACTATAGCTATATTCTTCCGTGCATCCATAAAGTTATTTCTGCACACATGTCAGATTGATGCCATAAATCACTAAATCCTGAAGTATCTACCTTTCCTCAAGGTTGTCTACTTTGGATTCCCTCCGCTCAATTACAAACTTGTTTCCATCTCGTACCAACCGCTTCGAACGTCCTATGAAACGGCGATGAGCTACCGTGCAAGATCAAGGATACGCGCTAAAGTACCAGTCATTTCCGCAACTTCTTGCACGCCTCCAAGCTTATCAATAAGATCATCAAGAGGATTGGCGGGCAGATCCAACTCAGCGAGCTGCGTTGAGTGTTAGCAAGATTAGACGATAAATGCTCTACAACCAGTTATCAGTCAGGCATACCCATTTGAGATAATGCTTCTTCTTGGCTACCCAGTGTGGCATCTCCTGTTTCGTTTCGTTGTTTTTTGTGGGGAATCTGCGGTTGAGGTCGCGTTAGGCTTGGGCAGTCAGAGCGTATAAAGCGTGGCAGGAAATACCGTTCTTCTATCAACCGCTGGAGTAGCCTATTGGGGGCAGATTCTATGTCATCGAGCTCATCACCAGTATCGTGTTCATTCGCACTTTCGCCGGTGGAGAACAAGCCTATCACGACGGCACAATCATTTTCGAGTGCTTCGAGAGCTAGCTTGACACAGTCATTGACTCTGCACAAGAGCATGCCGTAAGACTTGTGCAGAATACTTCTTTTTTGTGATGTGTGAGAACAACTTACTTAACGGCAAGACACATCTGCAGGAAGAACCGTTGGTGAGCGCCCCACAGCAGAGCTTTCACATTGACTCGTTTCTTGCCAGGCGGTGGCCCTGCTTCAGCAAACGCTTCTTGAAAGTCTGGCAAGAAATCTTGCCAGAACCTGCGATGCGCAGTCGTCAGGGAAGTTGTTAAGTGACGCACACAGCAATGTTTAGACATCAACAGAAAGGTACCTGGCAGCAGAGTCGTACATCGCCCGCTCCTCCACTGTAAGTGCATGCTCGACTATATCGAAGGTTGTGCCTTCATAAGAAAGATGCCTGCTGCAGTACATTCCCAACTGTTTGGAGAAAGAAAGTTAGATAACGATCAACACTTGTAAGTACAATCGAAAGATTTTCGTACCGCCTTCATTTCCATGGCTACCATTTCCATGGCAGCTACGCCAGCACCCTCGACTCGCTTTCTGAAATCATTGAAATCTTCGAATGCCGTTCCTTTTGAATCGTAAAATAAATCAAACGATCAATGTGCATAGAGCTTCAAAGGCATCAGAGATGTTTGTACCAGGACCCCATAGACCCAGTCGGGACATATAAGCCATGTGCTTAGGCTCTGTAGCGCCTGTGGCAGACACATAGACCACCTTGTAAACGTATATTAATAAGAAAGATGGCAGCGATCATGAGAGAGAGGAATCAGTACTCGCGCACTAGGAAGAGTTTCTTGCAGTTCTGCCACCTTCAAAGCTGCCTGCGATGAGCCCTGAGTTTTGCCTACTTTAAGATTCTTGGCCATGTGCCCTTCATCAAAGACTGAAAACGAAGCCAGAGTAAGCTAGGAATGCGCATGGAGACGGACCTACGTACCAATACAACCGTCAAAGTCTGAGCCACACCACTTCACAATTTGTTCGAAGCGAGAGTAAGTCTTCTTCTTTCTGGTTGTTTTACTCACCAGCATGCTGTAGGTCACAAAAAGCACGCCATCTGTACACAAGTAGAGTGGTGAGACATACTCTTCAGTACGTCAGCGAGATAACGTACAATCGCCTGCTGTGATCGGTTTGGTGATATCCATTGGCATCGTGTAGAGGGGAATGTAGTATTTACCACCCTTCTTGCCGCAGCCCACATCATCCAAATCTATACATAGAAGCCATAAGGTGAGATGGTTCTCCCTACAACAAACAGACAGTGACCAGCTCACCTCGTCTTGCATCCTTAGCTAGGCCGTTGCTCGCCGAGAACCAGATTGACTTCGTCCGTCCCTTAAGAAAATTGTCTGCACCACATGCCTACGATAAGCCTAGAATAGGACATCACTGAGTAAGGCAGTGTAAGGTACCCGCTATGATGGCGGCGATCTGGCGACCCTTTCCAACACCAGTACCGTCTCCACAAAAGTAGCCAGCACGAGTGCTATTAGCCAACATTTTCTCGTGTCGCTGGCCCACCATTACGACAGTTTCCTAAAGAGAAGGGTATGTAAGCAAAGAGCAGCAAACACGATTACCTATACTCACATATTGCAAAGTCGATAGAAGAGATTCTTCTTCGTTCTCGGTGCATGCTGGGGGAAGAAGAGGCTTGTAGGTTGACTCTGGCGGCAGCGCCGAGGCCAACGTCGCAGCTTCGACAATATTTGCTGATGAAGCCAAAGTGGTGTTAATCTTTGCAAGGAAAAGTTAGCCGAATCGGCAGTACCTGGATGAGTGCAATAAATGGGGATTCTCGGCTTGTATGGCGCATAGACCAACGCCTGTGAACCAGTATTACATAAACGCAATTCGAGAGCACAAGAGGACAGACAGATACCTCCTCCGACTGAAATACATCATCATCACCTTCAGCAACATCCTTTTGAGCACTTTCAAGCTCGGCATCTGACATAATGCCCTAGTGTGAAGAACACAGCAGGTTAGTGCATCAAACCGTCTGAGGATAAGGTTGAAGGTTATTGTACCCCTACCGGTGCTGGACCTTGCTTGTACATATCTCCCATTTCTGATATGATACACATTCAGTTTAAAGTAAAGTGAAAACTTGAAGCAGCTCAGGTCATACTATTCATACTACTCTGCGGTTTTGGTTTGCCCCGCTTGGGAGAGGGTTGAGCTTCCATTATGTCTAAAACGCCTTGATTCAGGAAGAACGATGTCATTGGCTCCTCTATCTGTGAATCATCTGTTGTTGTATGATTAGTAACGCGTCAGTGACGAAACCTTGAGCGTTCGTGCCTAGAAGAGAGTCGTTCTTCTTTGTCTGAGAGCGTTCGTCCTCTTCCTCTTGCTCCTCTTCCTCGTCGCTTTCCAGTTCAGCAGCATCGAGCATGAAGTCATCATCCGAGTCTCGCTTCTTATGCTTCCTGGTTACAAGGCGACGGCGATTCCGTTTCGGTGGAGGAGCTGCCGAAGGTGCTTGTTCCTTTGGCATGAAGTACTCCCGCAGATTGGAAGAACGCGCACTTGGTCGTGCAGGGACCCTGTGCATTTGTCAGTCAGAATCAAGAAACTATCTTTGGTCAAACGGACCTAGGGCTCTCAAAGTCATCATCGTCATCATCTTCTGTGAGATCGACAACTGCCATACCAAAAGAATGTCAGAGGCCATGCTTCCACTAAGGTGAAAGGAACGCACAAGTGTTTTTCTTGATCAGGGAGGGAGTTTTGAAAGGAGATTGGGTAGCCGCCGACTGTAATGTTAAATATGGATCAGCTTGCGCATCAAGGTCTATAGCAGATTACTCAAGTACCGTAGCTGCCGCAGGAGGTTTATTTTCTGCCGTCTCGATCGTAGGCTTCGCTTGGCTTTTACTTTTCTCATCCTTTTCAATCGCATCATCCGCCACCACATCACTCTCTTCGTTTCGTTTTGTCTGCTGGTTGTCCTTACTGACAGCGCCCTTAGCTTCTGGCTTCGCAACTTCTTTCTCGATTGTTTTCTTCTCCTTCTGAACTTTAGGTCGGATCTCCTCAAAGTCATCATCACTCGCTTCATTTGCCTGTACTGGTGCCTTGCCTGACTTGGCTTTATCCGGCTGAGTCGGTGATATAGGATCGGCTGTGCTAGGAGGTTCGCTCATCCTCTCATTTAGTCGAGCGAGGCGTCGCTCTTGGCGAAGGCGTTCCGCCTCGCGCTTGGCCTGTTCCTCAAGCTCCTTTTCCTTGGCTTGCTGCTCACTCTCCCTCTTATCCACGCCTTTCACCCACATAAAATCAAATTGGCTTTCGTCCTCTTCTTCCTCGTCCTCCTCTTTTTCATCCTCCGCACTATCCTCCTCGCTCTCTTCTTCAGCTTCTTGTTCGTCATTCTTCACTTCATCTGCTCCCTTATCCTCATTCTCCTGCCGTTGATCATTTGATTCGGCCCTGCTGTCTTGCTTGTCTTGCGTAGAAGCTAGAAGGTCAAACCCAGAAACTCTAAGTTCGCCGTCGGAATCCAATTCCGAATCTTCATCAAGAGCAGGCGAGCTGGGCTTCAGTTTGTTGTCGTTTCGCGCCGCTTTTCGTGGCTCGTTCGTAACTTCCTCCTCCTGTTCATTTTCACTCTCACTCGATATGCCATAGGCCTCGGTGTCATCGTCGTAGTCCGACTGTCCGGGCCACTTCCGTAAAGTGCCTTTTTTGGGGCTGGCTACCGTGAGGATTTTGGGCACCTGACTGACAATCTCGTCAAAGTCCTCATCTTCATCTTCATCATCTTCATCCTCGCTCTCTTCATTAGCAAACATCTCCTTTGCTGTCGTCTTCGTGGTCGGTTGGGCTTCCTCAACGATATCCGGCATTTGAGTCAATTCCTCCTCTTCGTTGTTTGCCTTTTCATCATTTTCTTCCTCTTCAGAGCCGGCGTATGGCTCAGTATCAGCGTCGTCCTCTTCAGGAGGCCAAGCCACAGCATTCTCCTGTTCTTTACGAACTGCCCCCTCGGACTCCTCTGGTTCTTCCTCGCCCTCACTTCCTTCCTCGTTGCTATCGGAAACATTATTTGCTTCTGTCAGTCGTTTCACTTGATGGGGATTTTGATGTTCCGCCACCTTTGGCAGCTTCGCTGGGAGTGGC
>CDEZ01023332.1:0-12038 GCA_000826365.1 Acanthamoeba royreba
AGTGTAGTATCTGTTCTTATCAGCTTAATCTCTGGTAGTGGAGCGTCCGTGCTCCACGTCAAGATTAAACTTATTTCTCGTGAGGGACCAGTTGGCATCGTTGCTCACAGCTCGCTGTTGAGTAGCCTCTGATCACCGATCGGCTTGGCATTGCACTCTTTGCCAAGTTATTCAAGCGGTCTTCCTCTCCTTGCAATCAACAACAATACACAAATTCTCTTCATTCATCTAACATTCACCTTCACTCTTTGCTAGGCTATTGCGGATTCGGAGACGCCTGCAAGTTCATGCATGATCGTGGAGATTACAAGAGTGGTTGGGAACTGGAACGAGACTGGAATGCCGAGCAAGCTAGCAAGGCCAGTGCAGGGGAGCAAGTTGAGGGAACAGAAGAGAAGGACGAAGACGAATTGCCCTTCGCCTGCTTCGTGTGCCGAAAGCCATTCACGGATCCAGTCAAGACCAAATGCGGCCACTTCTTCTGCGAGAAGTGTGCGCTCAGGAAGTGCAAAGTAGAGTGCCAAGTCTGTGCGCAGAAGACCGGTGCAGCATTCTCCATGCCGACGCGAGCCGAGAAGAAGAAGCTGGAAGAAGTCCGCAAGAAGCATGAATCACAAACAGCTGATCAAGAAGCCTCTGAATGAAAAGGTGTTGCCTCGAGCTGAGCGTGGGAGAAGGATCATCGTGAGCTGATTACTGAAGAACATGAGGACCCTCGAGGGGGAAAGTTCACTTTGGCCACAGTGTCATGGTTCTTCCCTACCCGGCATCTTCAGGCTCGTCCTCGTCTTTGATGTGTGTCCAGGCAACCCACGGTTCAGCAGTGCAAGAGTTGAGCCATCCATTATGTTAGACATAAAGTTACCAGGATCATATCATGAGGCAATTTTCTTGCTACAATCATCCTCCTCACACCCTGCATCCATCATCACTTGAACTTCAGTTTCCTTTCAGATGACTCCCACACCATCCTCACTATGGCCAGTTAGAGTCATACCTGAGCCTGTCTCACAAGTGGTCTAATCTCCTCTGTGGTTCACCTCACTACAGTAGCATATGCTGCAAGAAAGAAGAAGATGCAGAGGTGACCCAAGCATGCTCTGCAACCCCATCTGAGGAGCTTCTTGAATGTGTGAGTGTCACCAAAATCAAAAGTAACGTTGAGATGATGAAGGGCGCCAACACCCATTATGAGCGAGATTGGCAGGAAACGACCAAAGCCCGTGAGTGACAGGAAAAGCGCCATGAAGAGGCACACCAAGCATACACGGAGCTTCTGGCGACATGCAAGCAGGCCATCTTCACCATCATCATGAAGGAGGTGGAGAGCGGTCAATAAATGATTTTCTTGTTTTTTAAACCAGAACAACACCCAGCCCCACTATCTTCACAGAACTGTCGGCGACCTGCTGCCCAACCGGCTAAGTGCAAGAGTTTCAGTGCAACCTGTGCGTTGCCGAGCAAGCCACAAGAAGAGCAAGCCTTCGCCCGGGGTTAAGGTTAAAGTTAAACATTTTATGTAAACTTTTTAAAACGCAATAGGAACGTTCGGAATGGAGCCGAGCGGGACTGTCCTTGGCTGGAGTGGGTGTGGGCCTAGAACAAGGGCTTGATTTCACGAAGGACATCGTTGGTGGTGTTCCTGATCCTTGCCCATTCGTCCTTGTTTTCCTCGCTCGGGTGGGTGTCGGCGAAGCGACGCAGCAGCTTGATCAACGCGGGAGTCTTGTCGGCGTTCTTGTCCCAGTCGGCAAGGATCTCGCCACAAGTGAGACGGATGAGGTACCACTCGTTGATGTTTTCTATCTTGGGACTGATGGTCGACAGAGTCTCGACGAAGTGCTTGAACTGCTGCTCGGTGGGCTCGTCGGAATGCTTGATGATGCTGTCGCGAATCTTCTTCCATTCGGCCTTGTTTTCGTGCTTCGGATGGGTGTCGACGAACACGTCGAGAATGGGCTGAGCACCGAGCAGGCGCGTGATGCCTGCGAACTTGAGCTCCACCAACACATCGTCCCTCGGCTTCGTGGCCAAGATGTTCGTGTTGACGACGACTCCGTAGAGCACGTAGCACAGTTGGTACATCTGAAGGTGGCCTCCCGGTCCGACTTCGTAGTTTTGCTCATCGATGTGCTCCTCCTCGATGGTGGTGTTGGTCTCGGTCGAGGTCTCCAGATCGTAGCTCGTGTTCAGATGGAACGAGTACTCAACGCCACTGGACGCGTCGACCAGGCCTTCGAACTTGAGCCCGACGCTTTGTTGGTCTTGTAGCTGAAGCCCGTCTGGATGTTGAAGTGGTGCTTGATGAACTGCTTGCTGTTGACGACCTTCTTCTGACGAACGGTGACCTTCCTGGAGAGGGGCGCGTTGTTGCCAGTGTTGTCAAGGTCGAAGAAGAGAACCCAGAAGTACTTACCCTTAACAGTCACGACATTGGGATTGGACATGATGGTGGTGGTGGTGGTGGTCGAAGTAGGAGCTAGTCGAGCGAGCTGGTGTGTGTATGTGTGTGTTACTGGTAGTTGGTGTGGATAGAATGTTAGTGTGGAGGGTGTCCTCCTGTATTTAAGGATCAAGCGGACCAATCAGCAGCTTCCCACCAGCAGCCAATAGCAAGTTTCCTGTGAGCAGCTACCTTATTGTGCACTGGAGGGGAACCATGCCGGACACGGCCTTGCTCTAAATGTGGAACGTTAATGGGGTCCCTGTCCATTTTGCGATTCATGCTCCCATGCCAAGGGCAACCATCAGCCCTTTTTTGAAGTGTCTCCTCTTGAACCGGGTCACCTCATCTTCGCCCGTTCCAGTGCACCACAACAAAGCAGTCAACTCCAGACGTCTCCAGGCTCGGAGAGCCGTTCTGAGCTTGCAGAGCACGAGCATAAGTGATATGTGATGTGCAGACACTTTTCGATGTTTCGGGTGGCAAGGGCCTCCTGCTCGATGTAGGAGTCCACGCCCGTTGGGCTGTTCTGCCTTCATCGTCGCTATTGTGAACGTTGATGGTGCATGGCCTGGGAAGGGTGCGATCGGGAGGTTCCCAAACACTGAGGTCGGATCCTACTGATTCAGGCCCACTTGTGACTCACACTTGTGGGGGGAATCAACCACGGCAGCGAGCAGGCGAACGAACGTGGCCAGAAGTGAAGGGACTGACGCTGGAGGATCATCAAGGTGGTGTGCGGAGAGGAGGCGAGTGGAGTGCGCAATCACAACGACCTCTATGTTCTCGGAGCTAGAGCGAGACGCCACACATCGGTAAGCCTTGTTCCAGTCTCACTGATCGTCACGTCTTTCAATGTAGGTGTTCTTGATGCGGGCGGTACTACATGCAGCGAGACAACAAGTACGGCGCATGCGTCGATCACCGAGTGATGTCTACCGGAAGGCCATGAGCGTCATGGAACGGAATGCCAAGAGATGCTAGGTAGCAACTTTCACACGCCGCCCACACTGATTCAAGCGTGCAGACGATGGGCGCGAAAGAAAGAGAAGCAAGTCGCTGGTGTATCAGGGAATGCATGTGGTCCGTTTGCGTGGTATGTACATAGCACGTTGGTCTCGCTCTTGATTCACTGAGCAACAAACGCGACCAAATAAATAATCATCATTAGCACATCATACGTGCAATCAATCGAGGATAGGAAAGCCGATGAAGACGAGGAGGAAGCCGAATGAAAAGGTGTTGATGAGAGCTGAGCGTGGGGAGAAGGTGCTTGTATTGAACGGTATGAGGCCATCGTTATCTAATTAGTGAAGAACACCTAGGCCACTAGGAAATGGTCCTCACAAGACCTCACAAGACACATCATTCACGTTAAAGGTCGCGTGTAGACAGGGAAGAGGGCCCAAAGAGGTAACTTGCATGTGATCCTTGTTGCTCACCTAGGCCCACATGCTTCCTTCTTGTTTACTATGAGAAGGCATTTGTACCTGGTTCGTAGGACTGCGTTCATGCCTTGATGATGACTTAATAGATGGTGTATCAGTGTTAATCGGATTCAAACTGGACCTGGATCAAGCGTGCAGGCTGATAACAATTCTCATTGTACCAATGCTCGACACGCTCAAATGAATGTCGATCTGTGATGTTGTAGAAGATGAGCACAAGGCGTTTTAGTTAAGACCCACAACAATCCCCATCAACAAAGTGTATTCTTATCATGGTTGAGTTACTGAAGAACACACTTGGACCAGGAGGGCCTTTTCTCCTTCGTTTCTTGAGACTCATTAAGGCGAGGAGGCCAACAGAAGAGTTGGATCTCACCACCAGCTGATGAGGGGAGAGCATCAAGAGGCCAAGGAAGAGCCAGATGGCACAGGTGTTCAGCCACACGATTGACTGCATCCACAACAACAATCCACACATCATTCATGTCATGTGCAGACAGTGAGGAAGATAGTCCAAAGAAGTACCTTGCATGTAGTCCTTGTTGCTTACTTCGGCCCACATGCACGCATGAATCTTGTGGGCCATTTCGATGGCTTCCTTCTTGCCAACTGCACGCTTGTCTGCTGCCAGGTCCAGTTTGCAGCCGATCAATGCTGATAAACCATGCGTTCAGGTATCAAGCATGCCCTGGGTTGCTTTGCTGCAGTCAAACGCACCGTGGACAAAGGCCTTGTCAGGCTCACCAGAAGCCGTCTTGCAACTTTCTGATATTTTGTACCATTCTTCAACTTGTTCAAATGAATGGCGGGCAGTGATGTCGTAGTAGATCAGCACAAGACTTGCACCGCGATAGTATGCTGGCGAAAATGCACCAAATCGTTCTTGTCCTGCAGTGTCCCAAACTAAACTACAGGGTGAGTGCCTTGTGTCCTTTGCTGCATTCCATCATCAGCACCATGACGCAAGCAGTACTCTCTAATGTTGCATTCGTCCCACCAAGCAGGTAAGTTTTGGTGGAGAAGACAGAGCCAATCGTGGCAGCCTGACTCCAGTTCCAACTTTGGTAAACAAGTTGATGCACAAAGCTTGTCTTGCCTACTCCTGCATGGCAAGTATTACCACAACACCAGTTTCCAGTGACGATATACTGGGCTCGTTTCTATGTACCTGCGGCACCAAGCAGAACCACTCTGAACTTGTGCAGTGGCTTTGCTGCAATGGCGCTTGCAATGTCAGTGCCATCCTTGGCGCCCTTCTTGCCATGCTCTGTACACTGAAGCTCTGTTTGATCAAAAACAGTATATAAGTGCACCACTCTATCTCAGGCAGGGTGCAGGGTGTGAAACAACCAGCAAGACGGCGAAGGTAGTAGGGTTTGTAGTGTGGGTGACGTTTGTATGCCATCACTCGATCCACGTAGTACTGCTTCCAGAATCCCTCTTGATGCTCTTCACATGCTGATGATGATGTCAGTGGAGAATCGTCATCATCATCACCCACAGCAAAGCGGCGCCAGAGAACATTGCACAAGGCAACTGCGTGCATGGTCTGCATTTCCCCCAAAGCCAACCAGTCAGGCACCCTCACTTAAACCAATGCAAGAAGAATTAGACTACAGGCAGAAGAAGACTGGCTTCCAAAAACAAACCAAAGTTATCTTCACACTGAAAATAAGAACTTCCGTTTTTCCATAAAAAAAATATAAAAATATTCAATACATATTTTGGTTGTGGCAAGTACCTGAGAGACCTGAGCAAGCATGCACAGCTGTGTGGGGGAGAGGAACCCAGCAATGCGCACCATCAACTCGATTGGCAGCACCACTTCCATTATCGTTCCTCCTTAGTCACTACTTCTGGTGGTGAAGGAGAACAATAAATTAACAATACACGGAACACTACCCACATTCAAAGAACTGGGCCATCATCCAATCAGGAACGAAAGTTTTTGGAATTCTCCGAAATTGTTTTAAAAATTCGAAATATTTGTGTCCTCATCAATCCTGCTGATCCTAATCCCATGGTGCTCTGTCACGGCTACCAGCCAGGAGTGCTACAATCAATCTCACCTCTGACGAGCCCAGGGGGACAATGGCCAACAGGTGGAGAGAGCTCACGATGCCTGAGATCGTGAGTGAACAAGTGACTTATCAGTTGCTTCAAGGGTGCATGGTGGTGAGTTCATTGTTACTGAAGAACACACTTAGGCCATAAGGACCAGGCATCATCAGGTGCCCCTTGCTCCTTAAGCCACTTCGTTTCTTGAGCATCAATAGGCTCTTCCTTAGCGTTCACTGGTCCATACAAAATGCTTGATGAAGGAGGCCAACAGAAGAGCTTGACCTTTCCACCTGACAATGAGGATGATGATGGGAAAGCATCAAGAGGCCAAGGAAGAGCCAGATGGCACAGATATTCAACCACACGATTGACTGCACCCACAACAACCATCATGTCACATGTCGCTGGATGTGCAGCAAGAAGCAAGTTGCGTGTGCAGGAAATGCAGGGACTTACCTTGAGAGAAATCCAGGTTGCTCACTTCGGCCCACATGCATGCATGTATCTTTTGGGCCATTTCGATGGCTTCCTTCTTGTTCACTGCACGCTTCTTTGCCGCCAGGTCCAGTTTGCAGCCAATCAACACTGATAAACTATTCATTCAGTTATCATTCAATCGAGCCATCACCAAACCTGTATGTGAAGATTGGCAGACGCACCAGGTACAAAGGCCTTGTTGGGTTCACCAGAGGCCGTCTTGAGGCATTCTAACGTTTGGTACCAATATTCAACTCGCTCAAATGAATGCCAATCAGTGATGTCATAGCAGATCAGCACAAGACTTGCCTGGCGATAATACATAGGCGCAAGTGCATGAAATCGTTCTTGTCCTGACGTATCCCAGACTGACAGGAGGTGAGTGTCATGACCATCACTACAAGCAGAGCCAGGTGCAGTACCATCCAATTTGACCTTCGTCCCGCCTAGCTGATATTCTTTGGTGAAGAAGGCAGAACCAATGCAGCAGGACTCAGTCATCAGGCTTCTGCGTACAAGTTGACTCACAAAGCTAGTCTTGCCCACTCCTGCATGATAATGTTACCACAAACCCAGTTTCCAGTGGTGATGTGCGGCTTGCCTCTGTACCAGCAGCACCGAGCATGATCACTTTGAACCTGTGTTCTCGCTGTGCTGCAATGGCGCTTGCAGCGTCAGTGCAATCCTTGGTGGGTTTGGCGGCCTGCACCTCTGTTTGACCAAAAACACAGCACGCACTCACCTCCTTTAGCACACACCACTCAATCTCATGCAGGCTTTAGGGTGAGACACGACCAGCAAGACGACGATCATAGTAGGGTTTGTAGTGAGGATGAGATTCCTTCGCCATCACCTGCATCATCACTCGTTGCAAGTAGTGCTGCTTCCAGAAGCCCTCTTCTTCATGCTCTCCACATGATGATGATGTCAGCGCCTTAGGATGGTCTTGGTTCACACCACCAGGAGCAAAGCGGCGCCAGAGAATGTTGCACGAGGCGACTGCATGCATGGTCTGCATTTCCTCCAAAGCCAACTGGTCAGGCATCCTCACTCAAAACAATGTAAGGAGAATATTATTATGTGAGAATACCCTCGTAAAATACAAAAGTATTATTTATATTTTATATTGAGGAAATGATTTTTAATTGACCGACTTAACATACCCGAGAGACTTGGGCGAGCCCGCACAATTGTGAGGGGGAAAGGAAGCTCGCGATGCGCACCAGCAACTCATTGGGCAGCACCTCTTCCATTGTTGTTGTTCCCCTCCTTCTTTCTTGTTGATAAAAAGATGTGATATCGCCCGACGTTAGCCGACATTCAAGGAATGCACATCAGCCAATCAGGAAATGGCCACTAGAAAGATTTTATCGTTAGCCTATATTTCACGACAAATAGTTTCAAATGAGTTCATCATTTTGGAAGAGGATCGACCTGGTGTGCAGGCAATCGCTGAATCCTGACTCCTGACACAGCTGACCGAATCCATGCTAGCCAAGGAGCCTCGTGTGCCGAAGAGGGAAGGCAATGCTCATTAGACCACACGCGAAGGTCATGTTGGCACAAAACAGGAGATCACAGATACATATGGTAGGATGGCAAGTGAAGGCATTGGTGTTTGAATCCAAATGGTGCTAACAAACCGAGCCAAGCTCCAAAATCACGTCAGCACACAACAATAAGCTGAGATTCATCAACACGATGGAATCTTAAATACATTCACAGTATGGGCAGGATGATTGGTACAAAGGATGATGCTCCACTGTTGCTACTGATCCACGACAGTACGACGTCTGCCAGACATATATCATTGTCCTCTCATCAGGCGAGAGGAAGGAGCCCAATGTGGCTGATGTGCCCTGGTGATGGTAACACCATTACTGCGAAAAGCTCAAGTCAAGCTTCGCTCCACTTCTTCGTGTCCTTGCGCCAGCTGCGCAAACGTCTGCTGCCACTCTCTGACCTTGTCGGCGTATCGCGCCAGCAGCGCGTCCTTCTCCTCTAACGTTCTCTCCAGCCCTGCAATCTCGCGCTTGAGCGCTGCCTCCCGATCACTGCTTGCCGCCATCATTTCCTCCTCATAGACCTTCTCAAACTCGCTACGCAGTTGTCGGCCCACCTCTGTCAGTTCTGCAATCGATTCTCGTAGTCCTGCACAAACATATAAAATAAATAAATAAATAATTTTAAATATTATGTCTCAGCCGTAAAATATAGAAATGGATTAATTGTACTAAAATCATATAATAAATAATTATAATTTTAATTCAATTAAATTTGCAGAACGGAATGGATGTACGGAAAGGCGCATTCTTGTCAGCAGCGATGGAATCGATTATCTCTTTCATCTGCACCTCGAATTGTCGTGCGAGGGCGGTGAGCGCCTGTCCTGAATCATCTACGTCCAATACCTCCCCATCGTCCATCCTCTTCAGAGGAAAAGAAAATTCAACGCTTGTCTAAAATCGTTTATTTCAGAACCATTTCAAACGTTTCAAACTTATTTCATGAAAATTTGAAATATTTTCAGAAATATAATTGAAAAGTTTGGAACATTTTGAATTTGTTCTGAAATAGAAAAACTTGGCTAAAGGATGAGCGGACGATACGGAGGTCGAGGTGCCGGACGGGCTGGCGGCCGGGAACGATTCGATCGATCAAAGCCGAGAAGGAACGGCAGTGTCGGAAGGCCTGCACCATTAGAGGAAGAAGAAGAAGAAATGGAAATTCAAAATCAATCGAAATTCGAAGATGAAGATGATTTTGAGAATGAACGCGAAGATGAAGATGGAGAGGAGGAAAATGAAGAAGAAGGTGAAGAAGACGAGGACGGCGAGGAGGAAACTGAAGAGGACGTCAAGGCCAAGCTGGTATTTCTCTCTACTTGATTAGATTTATTATTATGATTTATTTATTTATTCTTATGTATTTTTTGTGTGCAGAAGGAAGAACTGGCCAGCGTTCCATTCGAGGTCATTCAGGTGCGGCACCACTGGCGACGGACTTTGTCCACATGTTCTTCCTCTTCTTTTTCCTCTTCTTCTTCTTCTTCTTCTTCTTCTTCTTCTTCTTCTTCTTCTTCTTCTTCTTCTTCTTCTTCTTCTTCTTCGTCTTGGTCGTAACGTGATGGTGATTGAGTGTATGCTTGATGGTGACGCTGATGATGCTGATGGTGCTGAGTAGCAGAATAGAATGATGAATGAGATGAGGCCTTGCAGCGTCTGATTTTACGTGAATGATGGTGATGATGATGTGCAAGATGCTGATAGTGGTTATGATGGTGATGGTGAAGCTGGTGACGATGAGGACAACGTTGAGCTAGTTGTCACTGATGTGCTCTGTTGCATTCAATCATTTGCAGGCACTGAAAAAGCGTGGTCACGATGCGAATGGTCCGGTAAATCGACGAGTACCCACTACGGCTACCTCAACGACAAAGAAGACAGTCGAAAAGACGGGAAAGAACAAGTAAGCGGCTTACACCTTTCTCGCTGTGAAATTGGGACCGGTTGTTGCAAGCTTGTCTGAAGGCTCATCCATGGCGTTCACTTTCGTATGTGCGCAGACCGATGGAAGTCAGCTCCAAGAAGCGACCGCCACGCCTCATCGACTATGGAACACAGATAAAGAACAAGCGCAACTTCCGCGATCCCCGCTTCGATTCTCTGTCGGGCAAGTACAACGAGGAGCTCTTCAATAAGAGCTACGCCTTCATCAAAGAATATAAGGAGAGCGAGATCAGCAAACTCAATGAGGAGCTCAAGAAGGAAAAGGATCCCGAGGAAAGAGAGCGAATCACAACCGCCATCAGGCTGTTGGTGAGCTTTGTCTTCTCTTCAATGGTGATGTCTGTACGAAAAGATAACTAATCCTTCCTGATTGAATCATGCAGCAAAGTCAGCTGGGCTCGGCGAAGCGCGAGGAGGAGCAGAGACAGAAGAAAAAGGAGAGGAAGAAGCTGGAGCGCGAGCTGGTGCTTCAGGGCAAGAAGCCATTCTACTCGAAGAAGAGCGACGTGAAGGAATTGGAGCTTCTGGAGAAGTTCACCGAGCTCAAGCAGAAGGGTCAGCTCGATAAGTATCTCGCCAAGAGGAAGCGACGCAACGCTGCTAAGGAGCACAAGCGCATTCCGTGGCGCCGCCGTACTGATGGTGATGTGTGATGGTAACAGCGGCAGATTCATCTGTTTCTTGGACACAGAAGCAAGTACGAAGCTATTCGCAGCAAGTTATCGAATTGTGAAGTGTATTTGGTCAACTAGCGACACACCTCTGTGCCGCTTCATATGGATACGGTAACGGTACAAACTAACAAAAAGGAGGGGAACCTGTGCGGCATCCTCTGCTTTAGAAGAGGGTGCAGCACGCGCACATTTCGCCTGTGTGCTCGGGGAGGACGAGAGGCGTTCGCTCGTGGTAAGTGTCGCCCTGTTTCACAATCTCGTCGTGCTCGATGTCCTGTGGGGCTGTGTACTGCTTGGGTCTCCAATCCAGATGCTGCGGTACGGTGATGACAAGCGGCACATCTATGGCCAAATCAACGGCCATCGGCACATCGCACTCAACTTTCAGGTTGTACGAAACTACAACAAAGGAACAAGATGATGAGACAAAGCCGGCCGGTAGTGAGAAGTTCCTTGATCAACGTACTCTTGACGACGTCGCTGTTGGTCGTCAGCCGAGCGTAGTCTGTAGGAATACGGAACTTGGTGAAGCGACTGTCCTTGGTTGCTTCGGCCAGACCCTGAAGCAGGCGAGGTGAGATCGGAAAACAAAACCGAAGTAGGCCTTTCTGCTACCGTACCTCTAATCGGAGGTGCTGGACGACATCCCTGTGGCTGAACCTGTGATGATGAGCATGAAGACTCATGTTGCGGATGAGATCCACGTTGATTCCGTTCACCTGCGAAGAGCTCACCATAAGCTTTGACAATCCATATAGATAGTAAAGAGCACTAGTGGTACCTTCTTGACTGACTCGTTCGTGACCTCAAGCTTCATCTTGACCTCATCGCCAGGGAAATAGACAGTCCGGTCAAGCTCGATGCGCATGGCGAGCTTGCCCTGATTAAACATGAACGACTTGTTGTTGGCGTACTCAACTGGCGAAATCGGTGCGCTGATCCGTTGACCGACTGTCAGGTGAACGTGAGTCTTGAGATCGCGAGCGTGATGCGCGTCCACCTCAGCCGTCAGTTCATAATCCACCAAGGCCTTCACCGGATGACCGTTCACCGACATCTTCTCGCTGCAGGCAAACACAAACACGCAAAACGATCAATCAGCATTCAATGACGATCAGACTCCAATCACAAACATGCACACGTACAGGTAGGACGCCGGGAGTCCAGGGGAGAGGTGGTGCGTGAAGCGGAAGGTGGTCTGACCCGGCTGCAGCGTGGTCGAGCCCGAGAGGATGATCTTCTCCTTCAGCACGTGGTGGTTGTCCTTCCTTGTCACATGATGAGTCTCCACCTTGCCCTCACTGTTGGTCTTTGACTCCACCTCTGCTCGGAGTTGTGAAGCGTAAGTTTTTGTTCGTCAAACTACGGATAAATGTGTAATTTACAAAAATGGACAACGTTGTTTAACGAAATGAAAATAAAATAA
>CDEZ01023334.1:0-104591 GCA_000826365.1 Acanthamoeba royreba
CTCGTCCTTGATGGTGTTGCGCATGGTGTAGGCGTAGTTCTCGAGCGAGTTCTTGGCCTCGACCTTCTCCTTGACTTGCTCGTCATCTTGCTTGTACCTCTCGGCCTCCTGGACCATGCGATCGATGTCCTCCTTGGAGAGACGGCCCTTGTCGTTGGTGATGGTGATCTTCTCCGAACGTCCGGTGGTCTTGTCCATCGCACTAACATTGAGGATACCGTTGGCATCGACATCGAAGGTGACTTCGATCTGCGGCACGCCGCGAGGAGCAGGCGGGATGCCGGAGAGCTCGAACTTGCCGAGCAGGTTGTTGTCGCGGGTCATGGCACGCTCGCCCTCGTAGACCTGGATGAGCACACCAGGCTGATTGTCGGCGTAGGTGGAGAAGACCTGCGTCTTCTTGGTGGGGATGTTGGTGTTACGAGGAATCAGTGCAGTCATCACGCCGCCGGCAGTCTCGATACCAAGGGTGAGCGGTGTGACGTCGATGAGCACCACGTCGTTGAGCACCGAGCTGTTGTTCGCAGCGCCGCCCAGGATGGCGCCCTGTACGGCGGCACCGTAGGCGACGGCCTCATCAGGGTTGATCGACTTGCACGGCTCCTTGCCGTTGAAGAACTGCGAGACGAGCTGCTGGATCTTGGGGATACGGGTGGAGCCGCCGACCAGGACGACCTCGGAAACGGAGCGCTTGTCCATCTTGGCGTCGCGAAGCACCTTCTCGACCGGGTCCATGGTCGAACGGAAGAGGTCGGCGCAGAGCTCCTCGAAGCGGGCGCGAGTGATGCTGCTGTAGAAGTCGATACCCTCGAAGAGCGAGTCGATCTCGATGTTCGCCTGCGTGGCCGACGAGAGGGCGCGCTTGGCTCGCTCGCAGGCCGTGCGCAGACGACGGACGGCGCGGGCGTTGCCAGTGATGTCCCTGTTGTGCTTGCGCTTGAACTCCTGGATGAAGTGGTTCACCAGGCGATTGTCAAAGTCCTCGCCGCCAAGGTGAGTGTCGCCGGCAGTGGCCTTGACCTCGAACACTCCGTCCTCGATGGAGAGTAGCGAGACGTCGAAGGTACCGCCGCCGAGATCGAAGATGAGCACGTTCATCTCTCCCTTGGACTTCTTGTCCAGACCGTAGGCGATGGCGGCCGCAGTCGGCTCATTGATGATTCGCCTGACCTGGAGACCGGCAATCGTACCGGCGTCCTTGGTGGCCTGTCGCTGAGAATCGTTGAAGTAGGCTGGCACTGTGATGACCGCAGACTTGACCGGGTGACCCAGGTAGGCCTCAGCGGTCTCCTTCATCTTGATCAACACCATCGATGAGATCTCCTCGGGGGAGAACTCCTTGGTCTCGCCCTTGTACTCGACCTGGATGAAGGGCTTGTCGCCGGGCTTCTGGACGACCTTGAAGGGCCAGTGCTTCATGTCGGCCTGCACGATGGGGTCGGAGAAGTTACGGCCAATGAGACGCTTGGCGTCGAAGACCGTGTTGTGTGGATTCATGGCCACTTGATTCTTGGCCGCATCGCCGATCAGTCGTTCGTTGTCGTTGAAGGCGACGTAGGAGGGAGTCACGCGATTGCCCTGGTCGTTGGCGATGATCTCGACTCGGTCGTTCTGCCAGACTCCAACGCATGAGTAGGTGGTACCGAGGTCGATACCAACCACGACTTCTGTCTTCTGGCTCATTGTGATATGTTTGTGTGAAGGTTGTTCAAGGGTTGTTTGCTTGAGTTGATGTGAGTGAGGAAGAAGGCTGTGCGCATCAGGCTTTTATACCTGCCCAGCCCCTTTGTTTAACAGATCTGATGAGAGGGCAGGTCACCACCAAGTCTATTCTTCACTCGGTAAGCATTCTGGCAAACTGAATGTGCCTGTGAGTGTCACTGAAGATTTCGCAGATCTCTCGCGATAATTTCGCAAATGTTTCAAAATCTGGGATCTATTTTTTCTCCATTTCAGAAGCTGTTTAGAATTTTTGCTTTTAACGTCCTAAATATGTCAAAAATTTGTAGAGAAGAGCAAAACGGAAGGGGTTCTTCTACTTTCGTGGCGGACGGGAGCGAGAGATGAGGTCGTAGACGGAGTACGCGAGTACTGGCCATACGGTGAGGAAGGCCAGTGCACCCCACGACAAGTTGGTCAAGTGTACTGTGTCGCCGGTGCGCTGTTGATCACGGGTACCACTGCGCCTGGCCATATCAGCACACAATCGTTCGAGCGATTGAAGGCGTTGCTCGTTCGCCAATGTGAGCTTCTCTAGTCTGTTGCAAGAAGGGAAAGACTCAGTTGTTGTAGAAAAGCAAAAAAAAAAAATAGTCACTTGTGCAATCAGGACAAACCTGGCAATTGAATCTTGAAGCGAGGAGACGATCGTGTTGATTTCATCACGATGCTCTCTGTACATCTCTCGGAACGGCCGCTCGTCCCATGGAAGCGAAGAAGCAGCTTCATAAAACATCTCATCGCCATCCACTAACAATTATAAAACCAGTTAGAATTGTACAATCGAGAAGATCAGATCGGAGTGCTCACCTAATACGGGCTTTGCCTCAGTCCTCTCTTTTCCCTTGCCCTCTTCTGTATGCTGCGACAATGTCTCCCGCTGGATAGGAACCAGTTCGGCCTGCTCCTGAACTTGATGGGACAGCTTCTTTTCTTCCCGTGCTTCAGCCAAGGTCAAGTTCTTAGCGCTGTCTTCGGACTGAGAAGTCACCACTTCTTTGGTGATTTCCTCCTCCACTGCTGGAGGCAGGTTTCTAATTTCAAAATGAGACATCAGGTCTTGAATTGTTACATTGTTAATGTATGCTGCACGTACCTGTTACGAATAACCTTCCTGAGCAGAATCATCGATGCGCCGCCTTTCTTCTTTGTGGCATTCACAACCATGGTAGGAATGTTGCCCTATTATCTAGGCGGTCAGCAACAGTTATTCAAGAACAATCATAACGTACGCCCTTACCTTCGGATCAAGCTGGGCGATGCGAGTTAGCATACATCGATTGAGTTCACCAGGGATAGGCCTATGGATATAAAGGTCGAGATCAATAAGTGACGGATTGTGTCTGAAAGGAACGATTGAACCTGCAGATAGCTCCAACAAGATGCAAAGCAGCTCGCACGTGGCTTGAGTCGGTGAGACACTCAGCGCAGTTGATTGATTTACCAAAGGACACAAATCCTCCACCAGGCAAGCGCCGTCGCACTCTGCACAAGAGACACTTAGCCAAGTTCTCTCGCCTTTCACAGAGATAAACATACCTGATGGCAACCACCTCTCTTGCAACAACTGGGAATGGAGCCTTGAACTGAGCACGAGTTATGACAATCTCTGGCGTAACCTCTGCTCGTGTCGAACGCGACAAAGGACAGGAGCAAGGAGTAAGTTGCGCGATATCAACAAGCCAAGATTATGCATGCACGCAGTAAGCAGCCTACCTCGAACGACTTCGTAGCAGGTGCAATCCTTCTCGTACTCCTGTCTCTTTGTCAAGTCTTCTTCACACAGCAAATCAAACAGATTCTGATGAGGGAAAAGAAAACATACAGTTTCAGGTTAGGGTCACTTCTTAACCAGCATCCCTTCTCATGCTGCCGGCTGACAGCGCGAAGCGATGGTCGCTTGCGCAAGCGACCGGGGAGCAAGAGTGTGCGTTGCGTACGGACCTTAGCGGAGCAGGGCATGGAGGCCTCGCTCTTGAGGCACGTCACCGGGGAGCCATCAATGGTCTTGTCCCACAGCTTCACCTCTTCTTCGCCGTTGGTAGCCTGTTTATTTAAAAATAAAATTTGCCTTTAAGACTGAGTCTTTTAAATCAATTGATGTTAAATCGATGATTATAATTGAATTATATAACGAATAATTAGACGATAAATTTGTTGAAGAAAATTTGTACATGGAAGGGAATGCGATTCCAGCCGGCTTCGGATCCCTCAGCATCGAGCCGCATGAGCTGGTCGAAGCATTGGTCAGCCAGCTGCTCGAACTCCTCCTTCGAGACAGGAGAGGGCAGTTCCGGGTACACGATGGCCTGAGGCGGGCCGTTCGAACCCCACCACGACATGCTGCTACCCGGAAAGGATGAAAGATGATGATTTGCCGAGAGCAGGAGAAACGTGATTTTATCAAATTTGAAATTGTTTCCAAAGCCCAAAACAAGACACGTCCTCAGAAGGAAGAACGTGTGGAGGTCAGGGCGAGCGGCTCGGTCGTTGTGGAGGTTGACACATGCGATCATGGAGGAATATGAACAATATGGTGCTCTGGATCCAATCCAGCATCTGTAGGCCGATCGAGAGGATGTCGAGCACGAGGACGCGGATAAGCCACCAGATCAGGCAGGAGAGCACGGCCACCAACGAGATAAGACAGAACGCGTCGTCGTGGAGAAAACCGCGGATACCAAGTAGCCGGACGGGCAAGAGGAGGTTGTAGAGGCAGACCACGCACGAAAACAACAGACACAGCACGAAGGTGGGGCCTAAGGCAACAAGCGTAGGCCGAAGGAGGCGAAGCAGGACGACGCCGACCGCGATGTAGAGAACAAGAGTGACCGTTGCTCTGGGGTCCGTACGGTAGTATGCACGCAGTAAACGTGGCAGAAGCCATGGGCCACGTGCAATCATGCTCAGATAGCCGCGAGAGACGAACGCGTACGCAAAGGCGCTGACCGCGACGAAGGAGAAGGCATAGAGCGGGTCCAAGCCGGCCATGCGATCTACCGCGCCCAGAGCTCCTACAGAGACGATCCCAAGCAGGAGCATCGCCGAGATCATATCTGAATACCTTCCTCTGCACGCGCTACTCGTTTGTTCTTTTCAGACCTGCTTGGTAGCGATCCTCTACAAACAACTCGTACACATTAGCACCTCTCGCGTACGCGATGGTTGGTGGTACGGTACCTCGAAGTTGAAATCTTCTCGGATGCTTTTTGCAGAAGACGCGTGTAGAAGAATGAGTAGCTTGGGCCCAGGCAGAAACGCCACCGTGGCCGCGTGACAATTTTCCTTTTGCGAACATGTGCGGTTCTGTTAAGGAAAGCAAAGCCCTGCACTCGAAGGAACACCAATCTGGTGTTCCCCACCCCGACAGAGAAGAAGAGGTGTCAATCTGCGCCGCGACGTCCAGAATCTCGAAGAAGAAAACCGAACCTTGGCCGCTGAGTTGAAGAAGGCGCAAGACAGCGAACCTCATGAAGAAGATTCAGCTCATCGACGACCTCGAATCGAGACTTGATGGAAAAGAACTTTGCCGCATCCTTGAGACATTAATCGTCTCTCGCATCAGCGACATCACGAAGGTCCCCTTTAAGAGCTACGGTGTGTTCTCATCGGTATACAACAACCACACGAACAAGGCTGCCTACCTTCACGCGTGCATTGAAAGCGCTCCGGAAACGTGGCGCGCAGACATCGATATCTTCTCCGCTGTCTTTCAAGGTTCCAAGGACGATGGCGACGGGTGCGCGAACAACGGGCGTCCCAAAGACGTGGACGTGGCCTTGGCCGAAGTCATCAAGGGCGTACAAGACATCCAGGACCAAGTGTGCAACACGAAGAGCGATTTCGTCTTCTGGCCAGAAAGAGCACCAAGAGCGATGCGAGAAGAGAAAGAAGCCGACGTCTGATCTATTCGCTGGAGGAACTGCGTAAATGCCTCTCTCGAGAGAGGCGATTACTATGCCATTTCCATTTTTTTCGATTGGCCAGCCCGGAACTTTTTCCACCAATGCCTAATCCTGCCTTTGCGCCGAAAAAATGCATATGCAGGCCGAGAGATGCTGGGAAGGTACGCCAGGAATCCGCCTTTTTCTCCATCTTTTGACTGGCTAAAGTCTGTTATTGTTCATTGGCAAAATGTGGTTGCTAGCCGGCTTACGCCTAGCCACTGCCCAGCGTTAGGTATTCCCCCAAATTAAGGGCAATTCATGTGGGAAGGGAGAGGACTGAGGATGATTACCCTGCCAGTTGTTCCTGTTTTGGAACAGGTTCTGGTGCTTCTTCACTCTGTAAAAGGACCGAGGTAGAAACCGCTGTTCTATGTACGGGAGCCACAACGAAGCAGATGTTCGTGCCGATCGGCCACACAGATAGAGCCAGATAGGCACATACTTTGAATTCCCGAGTTGTCGTCGCAGCTAATTTTTCCTCAATAATTGTAGCGCAGTTTACTGGGCTTACAGACTATTATCGAGGATGAAGGCAAGGCAAGTGGTGCTCCTGGTGGCGGTGCTGCTGTCCAGCGCAGCTGCCGTCTATGGTCAGGTGTTCCCCACCAACGTAACAGAAATCATTCGTGGCTATGGCTATGTGCGTTCCCCCTTCCCCAAAAACACACAGGAGACATCATCTGCTCAGCGACTGTCCCGTCCTCTCTCTCGGCATCGAGTTGACCACTTTTTCTACATCGACAGAGATGTGACGACTACTGGGCCGAGACGCAGGACGGCTACTTTCTCTCTCTGCAGCGCATCTACCACAGGACTTCTGTACGCGTCCCCCTCCCTTCCCCAATTCTTCTTCCTCCATACCCACGCGTCAAGAGAAGAGAAGTAGTACACCCACGGGACCCCGTCTTAAGCGGTTTCGGGTCGCTTTCGTCTTCTGGCCAGACCCCAACGCTTTCGATCTTTTCGGGTTACGCGTTCGGTCTTGGTAGAGAACGCGTGTGTTACACACATAACCGACAACGAGCACTGAGTGGTTGATTGCTTCCTAACTTCTTCGCTGTTGGCCAGGGCGCGAGGAACGGCGTGGTGTTCCTCCAGCACGGTCTGACTGACAACGCCAATGGCTTCGTGCTGAATCCGCCCAACGAGGCGCTTCCCTTCATTCTAGCGGACAGAGGTACGTAGACTGCACGTGACGCTGCATGAATGGCCTGTTTGGTGATGTTTTCCTCTTGTACGCGACTCGTTCAGGTTACGAAGTATGGCTGGGCAACAATCGCGGAAATGGCTACAGCATGCGGCACAAGAAGTACACCATCAAGGATCCTGCATTCTGGCAGTTCACGTAAGTGCACAGCATCTCCTAAGTCTGTTCTCCCTTTTATGCTGACCCAATGACTGCTCCACAGCTATGATGACATGGCGCAGTATGATCTGCCGGCCAACATTAACTATGTCTTACAGGTTTCAGGCGCAGCTACCCTCACCTATGTTGGCCACTCGGAGGTAATCAGCGTCTTCTATATCTTATGGTTCACTTTAAACACGTCTGATGATCTTCTTGTTTGACAATGACAGGGCACTATTCAAGCCTTTGCTGGGTTCTCTTCCAACCACAGCGTAGCAAGCCGAGTAAATCTATTTGTTGCGCTAGCACCGGTAAGTCCTCCTGTCACATATATACATCAAATAGCTGACATCACCTTTGCCTCGTGCAGGTGGCCTATGTTGGGCATCTCAAGGTGTTGCTGCTCAATTTGTTGTCTCACCTTGACCCGATTGAAATATTGGTACTTTTGGGTGTGAACGAATTCGACTTGCCCACGGCCGTACTCAAGCTCATCCCGGAGTGCGTAGTACTTGCTGTACATTGACTAGCCAACTAGCTGATTGCGTTTCCCAATTGCCAGCGTCTGTGTGCTGTACCCTCCAATTTGTAATAACGTGCTTGAGGCCTTGATGGGACCTTCTTTTGAGACCAACCAGTCGAGGTACCTCAACATTCTATGAAACGTAGGAAGCAAACTTTTGATTCATCATACTTTCAGGCTGTCCTACTACTTCCGTTATGAGCCAAACCCTACGTCAGTTTTCAATATGATTCACTGGTCTCAGGGCGCAAGCACTGATGCCTTCCAGCGATACGACTGGGGAACAGCCGGCAACATGAAACGCTATGGACAGCCTACGCCGCCACCCTACCTTCTGTCTCAGATGCCACCTCATCTTCCAGTTGCTCTCTTCACAGGCGGTACATACATCGTGGTGGGGCAATTTGTTTTGATTGCTCATAATAGTGTACTTCAGGCAACGACTATCTCGCTGACCCTATTGATGTAGCACGTATGAAGGCGGAGCTAAGTGCGTTTTAACCTTCATTGTCTCGTTCGTGCCCTTATCTAACGATGAGTCTCTACCCAGATCCGCCGGCAGTGTATGTACACAATGAGCCCACGTATTCCCATGTTGACTTCCTATGGGCGGTCAATGCGCACGAAAGGATCTATCCTCGCATCCTGCAACTTATTCAGCAATATGGTGGCAAGTGAAGAGCATGCCCCGCACCGTTACGGCGATTACCTTACCAGCTTGTGACGTAGTATTCCCTCGATGTATTTATAATTAGAGTTAGTTTGAACTTACGCTTATTTAACTGTTAATAACCCTTCCATACTTCAGCCAGCTATCCACGCAGCTGCAACAGCTTGGCCTCTCCTCGTCCGCGGTTACCGAAAACGAACGTTTCTGATATTTCGTAACTGTTTCAAATTTCCGAAATATGAGATCCCCATCAAATGTTCTGTGCATTTTAGGAGAATATACTTAGTAAGGTGAATGCACTGTCCATATTGGATTTGATCTAGCTCGCGTATTTTGGTGGTGGAAGAGACTAGTTAGGGAAGGCTTTGTTCCTTTCTTAGCAGCTTCGCATTTATGGTTCTCAGCCTGGCTTCTTCCCTGTTCCTCTCTTCTTCAAGTCCCCTGAACATGGCTCTCGGCGCTCTTTCGATGTTCTCAGTTCTGGTAGGCGTCAGCCTGCTCATGCTGGTGACCCCTAGGGTCCATGGCGCGAAGGACACTTCCGCCATCATGATTCAGGTACCCATTTCTCCCTTGAGTGCTGCGTCTAGGTCAGTTTAAATTGTTGTTCTCCACGACGCAGGATCCTCCCGCGTCTAACTACTGTGCTTCGTGTATGGACCTGATGGGGCTGCTCTATTCTCAAGGCTGTACCTTCGCCTGTTCCGCCTTGCCCGCTGGCCTGCAGCCGTTGTGCTCTTTCTTCTTATCCAACAGCACCTGCAACAGCATTCTTACCTGGCTTACCAGTATCGCTCCCCCGCTCGTTCGTTTGGTTAGTCACTCCTAACACTCTCATTCCATAGGGGGGATTGGACCCAAGGCTCTCTGCAGTGCGATGGGTACGTCTTCTCGACGTCTTCTCCGTTCCTGCGGCAAACTCTCTGAGTGCCATAACATAACACTAATAACGAATCTTGCTTCAATTCCTATTGTGGTTGTAATCACCTTTAGGTCTTTGCGGCGCCAGTGTGTGCAAGTGCGGAGTGTGCACAGGACTCTCCGCCGGGCGCTGCCTCAGCTTCCCCCAACGCTGCGGCGTTACCGAACCTGGCTCGCCGCTCTACCAGCTGATGAAGCCCCTCCAGCTGAACGACGAGCACTTGAACGCAGAGAGGATCTGCCTTAATGGCGTGTGCGATGAAGCGCACTATGGCTGCTGCGTCACTTGCCTCTAACCGTCGTCAATCAGCTCGGCTGTGGCCAAGGTTATGGACACTGAGTGTGCATCTGCCCAGGGACTTGAATTCCATAGTTTTTTCTCCAGTACTGGTGGTCATGCATGTGCACAGGTGAAATGGAAACAGGTTAAACAGAAGCCATCTACCGAGAATTACAGAACAGTGAGTTCGAGTGTCCTAGATAAGGGATGATCCCTATGAAAGGTGTCAGAAGTGCCTGTGACTGTGGTGGTCTCAAGTTTTTCATTTATTTTCTTTTTATTTTCTTTTTTGGTCGGGTTTTTCTTTCTGTACGTCCTTCATTTTCTTTTTTTCTATCCTTTCACTTTCCCCAACGATGCGGAAGCTGAATTAACGTCGTTCGTTGCCGTCCCAAGCCACAATCTTGCTCGAGCGAAACATCATGAAGTGCGGCATGTAAGGAATTAATTAAGTAATTAATTACTTAATCAATTGGTGCGCACTCCCCCCAGGCCTATATTGGAAATCATTTTATGTGCCCGATGATGAAGACGATAATCCTTATCCTATGCTAATCCTGAGCGCTCGTGCCTCCTGCACGACCATGCTGACTCAGTTATTTGCGTGTCTCTGAGACTTGGCCTAAAGGCCCTGCTCCTGTCCAGATTCTCTCGTTCTTGGCAAGCCTTGCTGACATCTCTTTCTTGAACAGGGAAGTGCGACCGGGGAGGATTCCAAAGTTATTGTCCGGGGAACGAGACGTTCATCCTTGAAGAACAACTTGACGCACTCAGCGTGCTACCCCTGTCCCTAGTGCGTTCACGTACGTTCCCCCGCAATACGCTGACAGTCATTACTCCTACTTGTGAGAAGTTCAGCTTATGGATGCGTAGTGCCCCTATTTACAGGTGCTCTTGAGTCAGGGTCAGCGTTTGACAAGACCGCTCACTGCTGCGATGGAGCGGCAAACCCTGCGACGGACCAAGCCAAGCAACTCCCCTCATCAAATTGCCCATCAAATACAGGTGTAATATCTGTACGGGTTAATTATTAATACATGCTGCCAAGTGTAGGAGGCGGGGTTTATTCGCTTAGAAGGGATAGAAGTCGTATGGGCGCTGTTCAAGCCACTCTGTAAAGGAGGTGGCCTTGCTGCGTCTCGCTCGGTTGAGGCACGCCTCGCGCCACAGAGGACAGCCCTCCGAGTACGCCCACCGTACCTCGTCGTAGCGCCGATGGTTCACTAACCAAAGTATCACGTTCTCGTCCCAGGGGCAGCCGTTGGCATGCAACCACCGAAGGACCGTCGTATGTCCATGCGCGGCGGCTCGCTCACAGGCCTGTTCATTCCATTGCGCGCCGTGCTCGTGGAGCCAGCGAAGTGCGTCTAAGTGTCCGCCTTGAGCGGCCTCCTTGCATACTTCAGAATCGGTCCGGTAGGTTGGGGGAGCGCCGCGCTCGTGCAGCCACTGCAGTACATCCACGTGTCCGCCCGCAGCAGCTCCCAACCACACAATGTCCGTCCAAGGGTACTGCTGATCACAGAGCCACTCTAGGACACTCACCTTTCCGAGGCTGGCAGCGGCATAGTGCAGATGCTCGAACATGGAAGGAGCTTCGTTTTGGAGTCCCCACGCAAGTACATCAAAGCGAAGCGCGCGTATGGCCTCTGTGTACATATCTTGATCCCAGTTATTCTGCTTGGCCCACTCGATTACCGGTATGTGACCGTGGCGCGATGCAGCATTGCCGATGGAGTTGCTCCAAGGGCAGCCGCTAGCACGGAGCCACTTCAAAACACCGAGATGACCTCCGGCAGCGGCGGCCAAGGCCACGCGCCTGCTCCACGGACAGCCGTGAGCGCGCGCCCACTGAAGTAATTCAAGATGGCCACCGCGTGCTGCTGCTTCACAGGTTGTGGCATCCCAGGGACATCCGCGGGCTCGCAGCAACTTGAGGAGGTCTAATTGGCCTCGGCCGGCTGCTGCGGCAGACATACGGTGGTCCCATGGAGCACCGTTCTCTCGGGCCCACTCAAGCACTTCGTCGTGGCCACCTTTCACGGCGTGCGAGCATGTCAGCTCGTCCCACGGACAGCCAGCTTCACGCAACAAACGCAGGACGTCGAGCCTGCCCGCCAAGGCTGCCTGGCGGCACGCATCGCGATCCATCACACAGCCACTTGCGCGCAGAGCCGCAAGCAGATCGAGTCGGCCGGACGCTGCTGCTGTGGCGAATGTCTTGGGACCCATCGGCAGGCCGGCCGCCAGCGCCCAGCGAATGATGGCATCGCGGTTGAGATGGACGGCTGCCGTCATAACCCTATGGTTCATTGGACATCCGTTATCGTACGCCCAGCGTAGTAGCTCGAGCCGATCCTCGCGAACCAGCGCGATAGCATACTCCACTCCGGTGACTGCCAGCTTTCCCCTCCCCTTGCGTCGCAGGCGCTTGGTGTAGGCTTCGCCCGTCACAATGTCGCGCCATCGCTGGCATACAAGCCGAATCTGCGGTTGACGTCCTGCATAAACCAAGATGGCTTCGACGAGCTCCGTTGCCAAGTCTTCCATCCTCTCTTCCAGCGCTGGTGGTAAAACTTAACTTGACAACGACCTAAGGCCCGTTGGTGTAGCCACTTCGAGCAAACGCCTGCCTTTTTCCAGGTTATTCTGTCGACAAGATACAAAATTCCGCGGTCGACATTCTTTGAGTTTCCCAAATCGTCTCCAAAAGAATAAATTACTTGTGCGCCCCAGGTCTTCTTTATTGAACGTCCATCGGCGGTTAGCCCTGCTTCCTTTTTCCGGGTATGTCCAGTCCTTTGTTCCCTGTTCCTCGGTCTGTTTTTGCGATCCCATCTTCCCCCAACAGCCATACGAGCTCTGTCACAATATTTATTTGATATTTTCGGCATATGTAGCATTTAATTTGCAAGTATTATTTTTGTAGAGGATATTTTATTCTTAAAATATGTTGGCATAGAAACAGGTGCGACCAACAGTGACGCTACTTGAAGGGGACCGACATGGACTGGGACACCTACCTCAACTTGCAGTACCAGCTGCTGCTGGCCAAGACCCGCATCATGCAGGTAAGTCACCTACTTGGTGGTGGTGGTGGTGGTGACGTGTCACACTCGTGTAGCGCGCCTCTTGGCCAGTACCCGGGTTCGTCACGGCGCAGCCTGCCGTTGGTCTCTCGCCAAAGGCATGGCTATGCGTGCGCGTGGCGGAAGGACCGCACCCCGCCTTGCGCGTAGCACGCTGCGACCGTGTGCATGATGGTCTCTTCGTATGTTGGCCGGACTGATCATGGCGACTTGCTTGCTTGGTCGTGATGGCGGCTTTGTGTGTATGTGTCTGTGTGGGGATCGGCGGTTCACTTCCGATCGGTCAGATCTTCAGCAGCGCTGGGCAGACCTTTGACCCGAGCACAGGCATCGTTCTGCCCAACCTCTACGCGGGTATAGGTACGCTCATGTGGCCAGCCATGAGTAGTCTGCCTGTTCTGTACCCGGAGAGTGCTGATCATAGGAATTGCAATAGGGGTTCCGGATGCGACAAGTATAGCGGCGTGCCATGCATCGCACGCACAGGCATTGCTCAATCAAGCTGCATCTGCCTCAGGTCCTGCTGGTTTGCCTGTCCTGAATGTACGTACGAGCCTTTGGTTAATCATTGCTGTACTTGTGTAACTTTGTGTATGCTCCTACAGGCGGCCACGTTTCTCGAAGCCTTGCGTGAAGAGAAAGAGAAAGAAGAACGACAACGCAGAGGCGAGAATGGCGATCATAGTGCGAAGAGCAGCCAAAGATCGAAGAAGAAGCAGCACAAGAAAAGTGAACAGCGCGAGCGGGATGATGAGTCGTCGGGAGAGCAAGAGGTCGATCGCGGGAAGTCCAAGCGAAGTCTTGATGAACATTCTAATCTTGCTCGTAACACCAGCAAAGACACGGCTAAGGACAAACCGCGATCAAAGAAGGACGGCGTAGAAGGACTTTCAGCCATCTCGACGCTTACGTCACTCGGCTCCCCGCCCTCAACGTCGACCTCCCCATCGCTTACCTCGCGTCGAAGCCCTCGAAGTGCGTCGAAGGAGACAGGCGGTGAAGATGATGAAGGCATCGGTTTGCTTGCCGCACTTGCGGCTCGGGCGGATGAAGAGCGCAGCCAGCCTGCCAGGACGCGAAGTGACGAAGCGAGCGAGTCTAGGCAGGCAGCTGAGGCAGCCGAGAACGCGGCTGCTTCTCGAGAGCAAGAAAAACAGGACAACAATGTAGAACACAGAGAAGGAACAGTGGAAAACACTCCTCAACACGAACCCGAACAGATGCATGAAGACATTACGGCCGAGCAGCCCTCTACACTGTACGTTTTATCCTGAGCCCATTTAACTCTTTCCTAATCGTGAGGATGGGTGGATTCAGGGGCAAGCGTCGTATCCGCGGACAGCAGCGAGTGCAGGTCAAGATTGAAGATACTTCTGGTGAGCCCTCGCCGCTAGGTTCTCCCACCATACGGCGCAGCACGCGAAGGTAAGCTTGCATTCGAACTACGTGTAGTTCACAGAGGTGCTGACACAGATGAAGTCGCAAGGCTAGGACAATCGACCCAGAAAGCTTTGAGGTTGATGTTGATCAATCTGATTCGCATGAGGACATTGTAATCTCTCCTGTCTCGAAGCGACGACGCACGAGCAAGCAGGCGTCGGTCAAAAAGGTGTGCCTCCTTCTCTTCATTTCTACTGTACTCATGAAGTATTTGATAGGAATCACCGATTGCAATCCCTCGTGCTTCAAGCGAGGAGGACACTGGGCGTATGGCAATTGAACCTTGCGAGGAGCAAGAAGCGAGCAAGACAAAACTTACACCCTCCGACATCTCAAGCGTCGCGGATGATACTACAGTCATGAAGCCGCTTGCTGATGACGAAAGCCAATTTGAGAGCCTGATGCAGGGTCGACGGCGATGGATCGGTGGAAGTAATATCTTCCCTCAATACAAGCTATGAGATTCCTTCGCTCACTTGTGGTGTGCAATGTCTCCAGACCTAGCAAAAGTCACTCGCAATCCAACCTACACTGCAGAGCCGCAGCACGTGATTGTCATTGGCGCCGGCATAGCAGGACTCAGCGCAGCAATACAGCTCCAATACTATGGCTACCGTGTCACCATTCTTGTACGAATCTTACGGCAATTTCTTCAGCTTGGTGCACTCACTTTCATGTCGACTTATAGGAAGCCCGTGATCGAGCCGGTGGCAGGATTAAGACCATGCGGAAAGAGATGAAGGGATCCAAGGCATCTCATCTATCAATTGCTGTGGAGCTAGGCGCATCGTTCATTAAGTACGCAGCATTCCTTCCCCACTGCCCTTAGCTCCATTGTCTTCTCACCTGGCATTTCAGAGGAAAGGAGGGAAATCCGATCGCTACACTTTGTGAGTCGCTGGGCCTTCACATACATTCCCTACCAGCCACTGGTGCCTACGTACTCTATGATGAAAACGGAACTCCAATCCCCAAGCAACCAGAAGAGCAAGCGCAACTGCAGTATGATCCCGCGTAGCTTTACTTTATGTGCAACCCTTAATTTTTCTGCTCTGACAGCTTCCAAACATGGCTGGATCATGCGATGAGGGCGCGCTATCTGAAGAAACAGAAGGAAGAAACGCAGACGGAAACGATTAAAGTGGAGAAACAGAGGCGCAACAGGAAGGGCAAGGATCGCGAGATCGCACAGCAAATAGGAAGCGGGAACAAGCGTTCAAGTTCGACACGGCATAAGGGAGGGCGTAAGGAAGCTCTCACGCCCGATCGAGATAGAAAGAGTGGCGACAAAAAGCAGAAGGCCGTAGAAATAGAAGATGAGGAAGATGAGGACGAAATCAAGGAGCGGCAGAGAAGGGAGCAAGTGGATAATCTAGTGGCTTCTTTTTCCGATCAAACTTCCCTCCAAGAGGTACCCTTCTATTTCTTGCGAATGTCAAATACGTCATGCTGACATACTTTTCATTGATTCGAAAGGCATTAGATGCTATCAAAGAATTGTGCGCGAGCTGGACCCCTACACCATCCTCCAAGCAGGCTGGTATACAACCCCCTATCGCTTCAAATGCACAAGAATCCTCCCTGTCTGATATTCGAAACTAAATAGAAGAGGACTCGCGATTGATTGCCTGGCATACTGCCATGCTCGAAGGCTGTGCGGGCGCTCCACTCTCACAGCTATCTCTTTTTCATTGGGATCAGGAGGATACCTTTGAGTACCAGGGCGCACATTGGTACGTTTCAGTCTCTCACCTGAAAGATGATGTATTGTTCCGTCATCTCATCGAGTTGATCTACATGGAATCCCGCATAGTTTGATCAAAGAGGGTCATGCTGCCCTAGTTGAAAAGCTAGTGACGCGCGGTAAGCTCAATCTACGCGTAGGACACGTCGTGAAGGTACTAGCTCTTTCCTGCTTTACTTCCAACTACTCTCGCAGACAATATGAATTCGTCGTTTTAGGCGATCGACTACTCTGACGACGCGGGGCCGATAAAGTTGAGTACGAACCAGGGTAACTTCGAAGCAGATCTCGTTGTTTGCACGCTTCCCTTGGGAGTCTTGCAGCACGGGTGCGCGCCTCTCGTAGATTGATTGTGTGCAGTCGTCAATCCTCATGTTTCTACGGATGCAGTTCGGTCAAGTTCATTCCTAAGCTGCCGCAAGAGAAGCTAGCTAGCATCAAACGACTAGGGAGCGGTGCATTCAACGTGGTCGTGCTTTTCTTCTCCACCATATTCTGGGATAAGCAAGTACGTACCTATTCGCACGATGTGTGCCTGATGATCATTGACTCTGCAATCTAGATATATTGGCTTGGACGTGCGGGTGAACGCCAAGGGAGCTCCTATGTCTACCTCAACATGGCCAAAGCATTCGGGTACAGTCGCTTCATCCATTATTGCCACATAAAGTGAGTGTGCAGTGCTGAGTTGGCTTCGTCTGTAGGTACCCAGTGCTGATCGCCTATCAATCGGGTCAAGCCGCCGAGGAGAACGAAGCCACGAGCGATGCCAAAATGGCCGAGGACGCTATGGCCTTTTTGCGCACCATCTACAAAAACTCGGCCAAACCATTAAAGGTGAGCTTCCTGCCTGAGCAGATCAGTGCCCGACGATTGCACTCACCACGCTGTATTCCTTGATTGCTTTAACTGCATCAGGTCCTTGTGACTCGCTGGCAAAACGACGAGTTCTCACGTGGCGCTTATTCCTACATCCCGCCCGGCGCCACTGGTGCTGACTATGACGAGCTGGCTGAACCTGTGGCCTCACGGCTCTTCTTCGCAGGTAACACCCTTAGCAGTAGTTTGCAGAGTTGAGAGCAATCGCTTATACATGTGCTGGTTCACTTTGACATACACAGGCGAAGCGACGAATCGACGACATCCTGGCACCGTGGTTGGCGCCTACACCAGCGGCAAGCGTGAGGTACGTTGTTCAACTTGATCCGCTCGTGTGCATGCTCTGAGTTAGATCAAATATGACGCAGGCCGATCGGATACGAACACTTTATGGAACGAGGGAGCCGACAAGTAATGACGATCCCGCTGAAGAAGCGAAAACAGAGACAATAGAACAACCGCTCTGTCTGGATGATCTAGAAAAGACAAAAGAAGGCAATCCGCGCCTCCATCGAGATAGCCCCGGCTCATCTGTTGACAATCAGGCAGAAACTCTACCTGAGATAAACGAGGAAAAGGATGCATCCGATGAAGGAGCTCTGGCATACGCTGAACAGGACCATGAATCATCGGATAGCCCAATGATGAGCAAGGATGAAATGGACTCAGACAAACGAAAAGGCAACCGAAGTACAGCGCCGAAGCAGCGACGGATCGCCAAGCGAAAGAGAAGAGAGCATGACGAACAGCTCAACAGTCCCGAACTGGGCTTGTACCTCGAGAGGCAAGATGACGAGGAGGAGAAGCATGTCTCGCACCAGCGCGAAGCGGATTGTGGTGAAGGTGAGCAAAGCATCAAAGAAGAGAACGAGGTGGCAGTGGAGCAAAACGACCAGCAGACTGACGATATCGAACATGCCAATCAAGATGAAGACGTTCCAGAGGAACGGAGATCACTGGCCAAGCGGCGGCGAAGAGGCACGCGAAGCCGGGCCAACTCCAGGGACGAGGAAGATATGCCCCAAGCTTCTAGCGAGCCTCCAGTGGAGCAGGCACAACAGCACGGCGCTACAATGCAGACGTACAAGCCTCCCGATGATGAAGGACCATCATCGCAACCGACGGAACAGGGGTCACCATCAAGCGCTGATACACCCAGACTGAGAGCCAGCAGTGAACACAAGACAAGCGGAGAGGATTCCCCGCGGAGAGCTCGAGTCGCTCGGCGACGGCGTCAGTATGATGTGCAATCTTGAGTGGAATTTCGAACTAAATCTGCTTTGCTCTCTCCACACATACACAGCCGGTCAGCTTCCTTTCATCAACAATCCCTCTCTTCTTCGCGCCTCTGGCGAGCGATCAGAAGTGGAACCGAACCGCGCACGTTCATCACGTCACCGTTGCCCAAAGTCAGCAACACCTTCCAAAGCGACGATATGAGTTCCCCCTTCGGTACTAAAGAGCTACCTTCCTCTTATGGTATGAGGTATCTTCCCATTTTAGGTTCCTGACACCACACCTTTTGGGAGAAGCGAACGCACACATGTGCTAGCTCTTGTCTCTCAACTCTACCACCCTTGCGTCGTCCTCGAACCGCCAGTACCCTACCCCATCCCCTCCACCAGTACTATTGGAGCGCAAAGCAGCATTGTACCTTAACTCTATAGATCATCTCCTCAAGTTTCGATTAAGCTTCGTCTTCGTCATCTTCAAACCTTCTCTTCAAGAGGTACGTTGATTCTGTTCATCTTGGCAAGCTGTGTTCATTCTTCACGTTCTCCACGCTTTGCCGTGCTATACTTGATCAGCACTCTGATCTGAGACCCTCATACCCATCGATTCACAGCAAGACTTCGTCATCATATTCTAGCGGAGGCAACGGGAAATGGCTGACCGCTATCGTATCACGAGTTCGGTGGGCGTTCGAGTGGGCAAGGAGAAGCAGGAGGACCCACTGAGCAAGTATCGCATCAAGCCGGCCCCTATTCAAACGCCGGCGCCTGCCTCGACCCCCGATGGCCCCGACAGCGCGCGTGCGGACGAGGAGGAACTCAAACATCTCAACCAGCAGCTGCTCGGCTTTAACAAGCAAGTGCGGGAGGACGTCATGAGCAAGTACAAACCAGACTCATCATCATCGGGCGTCTCTTCCTCCTCTTCTGTTTCGTCTTCATCGTCCTCATCCCTGCCCGCTGTGGAGGAAGTGAGCAGCGGTGCTTCCCCGCGTGATGACGAGGAGAGGCGAGTCATTGAAAATCAGATCCGCCAGCTGCTCTCACGCAAACACACCCTCAAGCTGCGCCGAAAGGAACGCAATGCACAGGCGGCCGGCTTGCTTGATCGGTTTCGCATCCCTGAATCGTCCTCAACTTCGTCTTCATCATCGACATCGATATCCTCATCATCGTCTTCCTCGTCTTCCTCATACTCTGCTGCATCATCCTCACTCAAACAATCTTGTCCTTCCGTTCCGAGCGCCCTTGACAGATTCCGCATTTCGGAGAGCTCATCGTCAATAACGCCGACCTTGGTAGCACCGTCTTCTGGCTCGCTCTCCTTATCAGCGCCGCCATTCACGAGCATCCCTGAAAGCAAGTCTGCTGGGATCACCGATACGGATAAGAAACGGAACGCCACGCGCGAAGGTACACCTTCAGCCTGATGACGATAATGCTTACTGATACTCACCCAATCCATCTTGAAACCAGCCACAGTCTCCACTCCCGCGCTCGCCACGGCTGCAGCAGAAGCCATGGTGATGGACGCGGTCAAACCGAAGCGCAATGTAGCGGCAGAGCGTTCCCAGCCTGTGAGCAGCGTCGCCGTCAAGAGCAAGGATTCCTCCCCACGCATCATAGAAACTGAAGCGTCACCTTCATCAGCGCCATCCTCTTCACCCACCAAAACCGCGGAGGATATGGTGCTGGCCGCCGTCAAGCCTAAGCGCACCGTCGCAGCTGAGTCCGGCGTGAACAAGTACCGTCTCCCGCCGACCGCTGCTTCTGAAGCGCCTAAGCCTGCCCCCGCGATCTCGCCGCGGCGGGAGATCAACAACATTCGTGCTGAGGCTGCCAAGGCGAAGCCTTCGGATGCCGTCAGCCTCGACAAATACCGGATCCAGACCAACAGTGAAGGTACCTCCATCACATGCATTGAATGGTGATCATCTCGTCACCTTAACTGCGAATCTTAGTTGCAGGATCGAGCACGTCATCCGTGGAGCCAAAGACGCGAGAGGAAGCCAAGTTGTTGGAAGCGATCAAAGTTAAACCACCGGCATCGACCTCAACACCTAGCCAACCGCTGCCCGACGCACTAAGTCGGTTCCGAGTGGCCGAGGAGCGTACGTCACCCATTCAATGGTTTTTCAGTCTCCTCAGGAGCTGAATCACCGCTTCTGCATGCAGAGCCGAAGAGGTCAGCTATTCAGATTATGGCCGAAGAGGAGAACTTCCTGTGGAACAACTTAGCCAAGTTCTCGGACAGAGACAAGCACTAGTAGACAAGGACCACCTTCGTCCACTGCTCGTGTACCTCTATGCACAGACCTGAACAGTTCAAACTTACTTCGCCAAAAGACCACAAGCACCACCGCCCGCGGGCGGAGCGACTCTGTACTGGTGTGACCAATGGCCCTGAAGCACGTAGGGTCATCAGCTCGGATCTGCCACTAAATAGGACTCGCCAGAGAAGTGGGTCCGGACCAGCGCCCGGCCGCTGAGCCCAGGAAACATGGTTTCCGTAGGAGGGTCGAGGGTTTGGGTCCATGAAGGAACCACAGGTAGAGGCCAGCGGCACGGCTGGTAGGTGTAGAGCTCAGCCGTCAGGCCGCTCAGATCTGGGCCCGTCAGGGCTTGGGTCTTTAGGAATCCACAAGTAGATGGAGAAATGTGACTAACGCGAGGATCTGGATGCAAGTTTTTGTTGTGGGAGAAGATCAAGTGATAGGGGATTCTACAGGAGAAGACAACGACTGTACGGAGCACCATAAGTTTCTGATGACCTTTAGCAGCTGGCAATAAGCTTGCGGATGGTGGCAAGGAGCATCTTAAGGGCATTCGACAGTTCGTCTTTCCTGTGGTTGGCGGTAGCCAGCTCCACACTACTCGCGTATGTCCCACTTTGCTTGTAGACGTTGACGGCCTCGATAAACACGATAACGGAATTGATGAACACCTTGATGCCGAGTGGGAACTTATCGAAGGCCGCGTACTTAACTCGGTCTTGCTGAATGACCTTTGCAATCGGAACCAGTAGCTCGATCTCCTGTAATGAACCATCAACGAGGTCGTAAGAACACTGAATGCAAGATTGCATCAATCTCAAGTACCCTGGTGATGAGGTCTGAGAAGGATCGGAAATTGAATGAGAGGAAGGGTATGTTAACATGCTCGATGATAGGCTTGAAGAGCTGAACTGCCTCGCTGCAATACTCTCGCATTGACCTGATGAGTTTGTACAAAGATCAGCCTATTTCATAAAGGGCCTGGTGGGAAAGGAGGATTCTAGTACTTGAGAGGCGCCCAGGGTGTGTAACCCAAATAGCCTACTGTGTCCGGAGGCGGAGGAGTAGTATTCTGTCAGAGAGCACAACCAGAAGAATCATTAATGGGCATTCAACCTAAAGCGAGCAGATAAGAGCATACCTGATAGAAGTCGCGGAAGGAGAACAAAATGGCGTTTCGTGCCTGCTCCGCTGTGAACTCTTGCTGCGGTTTCTGTGCTGGCTGTAAACCTAAATCTGTTTAAGGAGGCGTTTAGTAGTTAATGGAAAAAAGAGAATTGAACATTCGCAATGTGAGGTTTTCGCCATCCATACCCGCAGGCGTATCCGGAGGTCGAGACGAGGGTGCGCCCTTGCCCGACCCAACTCCGTTCGTATAGATGTATGACTCAAGTACAACCTCATAGGCTGCCAGCACAGAAACATGAGGCACGCACGTAAGACAATAAAAGGAACAAGATAATACCGCGCATCATGTGGTTATGTAGGGCCTGAAGATTCTTGATCGAGCTTTCAATCTCCGTCCGATCAGAGGGACGCCTGTATGCTGTGGAGCAATATGGTTACAAATCACCAATGGTACGCCAAAAGTGCCTCTAAGTACCTCGCATGTCATCGAGCATTTCATCAAAGGCCTTGATGGCCAGAAAGAACGGTCCCAACGACGCCACGCACTCCCGCGCATACGAAATTATGTCCTGTCATGAGAATCTTCGTCAAGCGTAGCCAATGAAGCAGGAGCTATGATAGCGGCGTACCTCTCTTCTTTCTGGAGATATCGTAGCTGAATCTGCCAACGTCTTAGCTTGGTCCACAGTTTGCTTGACAATTGCGGTGACGGCCTTGGTGTCAAGCTTTGAGCCCTCCTTGCCGCTCCACAGGGGCTGACAATCGTGTGCGCCGCATTAAAGGTCAACTTGAGCTGTATCGTTTACATTCTTAGAAACAAACCCTACCTGGCCGGTCATACTGGCAAGTTCCTTCATCTTCCGTTGGATCATATCGTACTCTTGTCGCTCTGTGATGAAAAGGTTTAGAGAGTGTTAACCTTCATTCGGCACGACTGTGTATACCTCTGAGTGCAGCAGGAGAGGACGCTGATTTGCGCTGATTCTCCGACGCAGCAAGGTCTATGTGTTTATTTATCCAGGCAGGGTAAGGAGCTATACTAAATGCACCAGTATGAATGTGGAACGCACCGGCGATGGCGGGACTTTGTGGTCCCAGTGGCTTGGATACGGTAGAGTGTGAGCTTGCGACTGTTGGATTTGGGATTAAGTACAGAAGGTAGTGACAGCAACAGAAGAAGATGGAAGCACGTACTGGTGGGGAGTGGTTCCTCATCGGGTATTTCTAACTGATCAATGAGCGATTCGAGTGCTTCAAGATGTTGCTTCTTCTTGCTGGCTATCTCTTCCTCTCGCTTGCGACGGTCCTCCTCAGCCTGCTGCTTAGCCGTCTTTTCTTTCTCAGCCTCGTTATCGAGCTCTGCATAATTTGTGTGCATGTACAAGCACAATGTAAGAATAAAATGCAAGTCAGAGCCAAGAGCTATAAGGCACGTGAAATGAGGTCGCTCAGATCCTCCTCCTCCTTCTGGGCTTGCTCATTCCGCTGCTTATGCTGCGCGATATCCGCTGGGCTCGGTCCCAGTAGTATATCTAGATTCTTCTTGGTCTTTTGGTAGGTGTCCACCGCTAACAGAGGACAGTAACGTTTAGTCCAGCAATAGGATGCAGTACACATATATTGGATGGGTATGTACCTGGCACGCCGGAGTTCCAGCCACTGAGGTAGGAGGGAGTGATGGAGCCTGCAGCGTACCATTAGCGTGGTCCTAATTATGAGGGGCCATGAGAAAGTACTTACCCGGGACTAACTGAGGTGATGGTTGTGTTTTGGGACCACCAGCGGGTTTAGACGACTGGGCAGGTGAAGGCGAGTGCATGGACGAGGATGAAGGTGCGACAGCAGACTTGGATTCCGTTGCCAAAGTCTCGGTTGCGGTTGGCACGGAACGTGGCGCAACTGCCGAGGTAGCCGACTGCAAGCCAGGTCGTCCTGCTTGGGCGGCACCCGCCGACGGTGCTGAGCCCTGAGAATCGCCCCCATCGAGTGAGCGGTAAGCTTAAGATAATGGAGAGTACTGGTAAGAGCTTACCTGTCTGGCTGCTGGGACGACGGTCTTTCGATCTTGGGATGTGAAGAGAAGTGCACATAAGAATCAGTTATGTCTCACAGTGAGTTAAGTTCACAGCATGACTAGGTGTACCTTTTGCGATAAGTTCTTCGGAGACAGATATGACCTGGTCCAGCGAATTGAATACATCCATCACATCAGGCATTGCTGCAGGAGCTTTAGCTGGCGCTCGCTGGACCACTGAAGGAGGAACAGAACGGCCTGAGATGGCTCCTGGAGCGCCTCTGGGCGCTGACGAAGGAACAGAACGACCTGGGGCGGCACCTCTGGGCGATGTTGCTGCACATGAATGAAGACATTCGTAAGATGGTAAGCTCCCCACTTGGGTCTTCCCGTCTAAGCACGAACCTTTGGGGCGAATAGTCTCAAAGCCAGTGGGAACTACTTCGCCCATGAGCGCGCGTTCTATGGCATCAAGATCCTGTTAGGAAATTCAATAGTAATTAGTAACAGTTGCCATCTAGAAACATGAGGTACCGCACATCAATGGACTCGACGGAAACAGGAGGCGCGGCAGGCTGAGCCCTTGGAGCTGGTTGCGCGGGTCGTGACTGCTGCGCCTGCGCATTTCTTGTGGCCGCAGCTGCCGCTGCAAGAGCCGAAGGAGATGATTTCAGCGGTGCCGAGGCAGAATGCGCTGGGCCTGATGTGGCTGCGCTTCTTGTGGACGAGAGCGAGGGCGAGAATGTAAGGTCTTCAAGCAATGCATTGAGATCAACTGCTCCGGGTGCCGGTTCCGATGTCGGTTGAGCGGGCCGGGTAGGAATAACCTGTCCTCTGTCTGCCCCCGGCTGACCGAAGACAGATGCAGCAGTGGGCTTGCTCGGTGCTGGGCCAACAAACTTGATCGTGGCGGGCGAGATTTCTTGAAGCAGCTGAGTCAGTTCCTCATCGCCCTGAATGGCATATGCCGGGGAAGGCGCCGCCTGCTGTGATGGCGACTACGACGGGCATCCACGATTAGGTAGAGGTAAGCTCACAATCATATCATAACTGCTGACGTTGGCACTTACCCGGATTGCCGAGCCAGGCGCGGGCACTGGCATCGGCGAGGGCTGCGTGCCAAGGACAGGTTTAGCAAAGTTGCTCTGAGGACGCACAGGTTGAGATGCCGGAGCGATCCCTAGTTCCCGCTCTAACGCTGCGATATCTTCAGGCGAATCTACATATTGCAGGCACAGGTTAGCAATTATTCAATCAATAATTGAAAAATATCTATTTATATTATAATTATTGTTATTCTTGTTAGGTGAAAAAAGGTGAAGGCATTTTACCGAGTGAGATGGGTGCTGCTTCACTCGGCGCGTCAGGCGCCTTGACTGGCTGGAACGGACGTGCAGGCACCATCGTCTGCGGCTTGTTCTCAGCTTGGACGAACTGTTTGAGGTCGAACAGAGAGTCCAATGACCGCTCTGAGCCGGATTTCGATTCCTGAAATTGTTTTCAGAACAGTCATACATTTCATAAATGGAAGAATGCCATAAAGGGAAAGACGAGTTCCAGGTAACCCATGGTAAGCAAAGCAGCTGGAAAACGTACATCAACCTTCACAGGCTTCCAGGTGTCACCAACACGCGGTTCCTTCTCCTTGCCCTTTCCCTGTGTGCATGATCAAGCAGTGTACACAAAGGTGAATCAGTGAACACCGTCCATGAACACAGCCGTCGTGGAGAAGGGGGAACGAACCCCACTCGAGGCAAGCACGTCCGGAGGTGGCTTGAAGGGAGTGATGACTGCACGAAGGGAACCAAGTGATGTTAGCCATTTCGACACCGGTCACAGAGCTTGATTGTAATTTTCAAAAGACAGAAAAAGGAAAAAAGGAAAAGCGAAAACGAAAAGGGAAGAACGAAAACGACAGGAGGAACGTACCTCGCGGGCTTTCTGAGACGGGACCACTGCCTCCCATCTCCGTGATGAACTGATCCAAAAAGGCTTTACACACCCGAAACAGGTCAGTTGTTATTCTTTTGATTATTTATTGATTTGACTTTTGATTAAATTGGAATATGGAATACCCGTGGAGTAGTTGGCATCTGGACCGGTGTCAAAGGAGGCCAGGAGGTCGTCCAGCTCCTTTTCGACAATCTCCCGCTTCTCCATGGTACCCACACCGGTGTTGTGTCTGCTTGTTCAAAAACAACCGTGGTTGAAAACACCGCTGACGTCAGCATATCTGTCGACAAAGAAATGATATTTTCTTTGTTATTTTCTTTTGACGCAAAAGGAAAAGAAAAGAACGCGTCCTTCGGAACAAGAAGGGACCAACACCACACACACGATAGGCGACGACCACTTCGGTCAAGAAGGACCGCGTACCACTTCGTACTATTCTTACTCTTCTCCACAAGTCGAGGAGAGGAAGTGTTCCTCCCTTGAAACATGGAGAAGAAGACAGCCTTTTTCATTATATTTGTGGCGTTCGTCCTGGTGGTTTCGTATCAGTTGTCGACGCGATACTGCACGATCGATGCCAGCCCACCCGCAGAGTGGACGCCAGGAGAGCGCTTTCCGGGTCGCAGTGATGAAGGCTTCAGTGCGCAGCAACAGGAAGAGATCGTAACAGACGTTGAAGATGATGGTGATGATGAGGATGAGGATGATGAGGAACTCTCCGACGAGATCACGTTCCTGTTCGCCATCATCAACATGAACAGAAAGGCGCATCTGGGTATCGAAAACTACACCTTCGAAGCGGACTACCTACAGCAAGTGAAGGGCTTCCTGCGTACCTTTGTTCCGGAGCGTATGCAGATCATCATCCAGAAGAAGTACTACGACTACATCAAGGAAGACCTCAACCCCAACGTTCATGTACGCTTCGTTGAGATCGAAGACTTGACCTCGTGGAAGTACTACGAGTCCCAGGAGAGGATCCGAACGTCGGACTGGTGGGTCAAGAAGACGCCCTGGCTTGCCAACGTGCCGCAGGGCTACAGCAACCTCTACAACCCCATCGTGAGCCACAAACTCCTGTGGCTGCGTGATCTCGCGGTGCTCAACCCGTTCAAGACACGCTACTTCGTGTGGCTTGACTCGGGTGGTATCTGTACGCCTCGCCTCAATCCGAACGTTGGCATGCACCTCGATGAGTTCAAGCCCAAAGTCAAGTAAGTGTCTCTCTCCGCTCGAGAATCTTGGTGTGGGTGCTTCATACTAACACACACGTTCATCAGGTACTACATGGACAAGTTCTTCATCACCGTAACAAGTTACGCATTGGGTAATGAGCTGCACGGCTGTTACAGATTGGCCATGCTCAAGCTCACACACGACCAGTCGCCGTGTTACATCACGAAAGGTGCGCACCCAGCTGTTTTCCACATACGTACGGCAGAGAAGAATTCTCATGTAACGTCGTCATTTGCTATCTACAGGATGGATCATGGGTGGACAGAAGAAGTACCTCGTCAAGGTAGCGAACCTCTACGAGTATGTGATCAACAAGAGTTTGGAGCTTGGTACGTTGAGGAATGCCTGATGAAGGTGTTGACGATATCTAATTGTCGGTTGATCAGGGTGTTTGGGCACGGAGGAAACGTTGCTAACGATGTGCTATTACCGCCGTCCTGATCTCTTCCATGTGCATCACAACATTGAACGATTGGAGGGTCCATTCGACGAAGGCGGTGATGTGTGTCACATTCTCTGGCCTGGCTTTGGGCCACATGTACGTCCCATTCCTTCTCTGATCTGCCTACCCCCATGTGTTCCTCATCTCACAACTTTTCTTGTCGCCCTTTACAGGAGCAGGCTGCTGAGCTGCCTACCCAAAAGGCCATGCGGGAAGAGGAAGAGAACTGAATTGAGATTTTTTCAAAACAGATTTGCTTAAATTGAAATGTGTTTTGTGAAATTTTTTGTGTTTCAGAACGCAGAATATGGAAAATTTCAAAGGAAAGTTAACGAGCCAGAGGAAAAAACCAAATTGAACGTTGGCATCGAACGAGAGGAGAGGATGGAGCTGGTGCGTGAGAGCTGGGTGATGGTGGGCCAGTTTGGTCGGCGCGTCTTGTCGTGGGTGCATCTTGTGCCCACAGATGTCGAGGATGACACAGCTGCCGGGAAATCGATCGACGATGATCTCCAAAAAGATAGAGAAGCCTTTGACATTCCCCAAGGTAACATATTTTTTGAAAAAAACCTTTTGGAAGATTTTCAAAGATCATCATTTCTTCTTTTATCATCATTTTTGTATTAACATTCAAACCCTCTTGGTCATGAAGATGAAGATGATGAGGAACTGTGTGCCATCTGTACGGAACCGCTGGAAGAGGGCGACACGCTGCGTCTGCCCTGTAGCACGAAGCACGTCTTCCACCTCGCCTGTATGCGCCAGGTACGCAGCGAGAATTTGGTATCCAAGAGTCGCTATGGTGAGAGTCATGCTGACGTGTGGGATGGGACGGTGACGATGGATGTGGTGTCACGTCGTTCTAGTGGGCATGCAAGAGCCTGACGTGCCCGCTTGATCGAAAGCCCATCCCTCCAGAGGCCTTAGTCAAGCTGAGCACCATCAATTGTGCGCGATTGTACTCATCCCTCTTTCTCGAGGAGGTACTGTTGCTTCGTTGCTGAACTGTCCGCGAAGTAAGCATGCATGCGGATCAAGCAAGGCAGAGAGTACTAATAGGAGTGACTTCCTCTGTCTCCACTTGCTAACAGATGTTGACTGGAGTCACGCAGTACCTGTTCTTTACGCACCTGTGGAATGACTTCCCCGTCAACCTGCTGAGTTTAGGTACGTCCCACAAACCCAAACTGATGAACCACACGGGCAGAGTTGGTTGATTCCTTCATTCTTATGTGAACGAACGGTATCACATGTACAGCAATCAGCAAGTGTAGCATCAGCTGGGTAGAGCGGATAGATCAGAGCCTGTTTCTGCTTCCCCAGCAAACCGGCGGTGTCCCACTCCCGGCATGGTCTCGCACACCCATCTTGCAGGCCGGCAAGCTGACCTTCCACGCCCTTCTGTGGACGGCCTACTCGTCCATAGGCTACACCTCACTCATCTTCCACTACCTCAGTACTTCCCACTCTCTGCTGTTGATCTGTCCTTGCCCTCCCTTACCGTCCTCCTGCTTCTCTTTCAATCCGATCCAGTACGGCACAATGTAGAGATGATGGGCCAGCGTCTGTGCTTGAACGCCATCCGGCTGGCCAACCTGGGCTACGACTACGAGGAGTCCAAGCAGATCCTCGCCAAGACTAAGTGGAGCCGCTACGTGAAGGTAAGGGAACAGCTCACACCACGAGGCGAAGCGAGGGGTGAGCTCAAACTGACGGTCACATCACATGATCATGCGCAGATAATCGGACTGGCTCTAGGCCTCGTCGTGGTCGGACGAGAGGTGCGGCGTGCGACGGACCGGCTCGCCACCCACGTCCTCTCGCGCGTCAACGAGAGACTGCCTCTTGCCGTGTGATGCGCTCACTTCCGTTCGCCTCCCCGCATGTGCAGTATCAAGAGGGAAGAGGAACGAGAGCGAGTATGTGTTATCACTGTATGTGTCATTCTGTGCGTGTGTACATATGTAGCCGGTTGCGAGAGATGGGAGTCGCTGACTCGAGTTTGGCTGATCGGCAAAGACGGCTCGAGCGGTAGGCGATCTCCTCCTATCTACAAATAAATAGTTGGACGGCCGGCCGCTGGTGAAACTCTTCCCACGGCCTCTTCGTCTCTTCGTTGATCGAGCTGTTCGGCTGCTGAATGCTCGTTCAACTCCAATCGAGCTTGATTCCAAGTAGTCTCAGTGGCGGGAGAGGGAGGAGCCGCTCTGCTCGTCCATGCGCCTAAACCACTCCTCGTCCTCCTTCCGCCCGACGCTTGCGCCTCTCGGTCTGCCCTCTGTCACGTCATCTCCTGATTCAACACGCTTCGCCGTACTCGTTTCGGCGAGGTCCACGTCGACACTATCCTCCTTGCCCCGGCTCACCACTCGGCGCCGTCTGCCTTTCTGCAGCACTACCTTGGCAGTGGCGTCGTGTAGTTTAATATCATCTCCCGCGTCTCTGGGCATAGGCTCCTGATTGTCAGGATTAGAAGCAGGCAGGACGCCGGTGGCCTCCTTTTCTTTAGCTTGCCAGTCGTCGTCGTGCGCTTCCTTCATCTTATGCGCGTGTTCGTCCAGAAGATCCTCTGCTCCAGGTTTGCTGTTTTCGTTTGACGGCTCTGCATCTCCGCCATCATCCTCACCTCCTGATGCGGGCGAAGCAGGGTGTTGTGGTCGTCTTTGCTCGTCTGTTTCCGTCTCCGTTGTTTCGGATTCAGTGCTAGAGCTGGTACCGCTACTGGCCGAGGAACCGTCCAGATCGATGGAGTGAACGAAGGACAGCACGTCAAAAGCCGGCGTGGAGTAAAGAACCTTGACCGAGCCGCCTGCAAACAGAAAATGCATCAAAAGAATGCATGAGAAAGACGAAATGGACTAGGAACATACCGTCAGGAGTGTTGCAGAATGTGATTTCCATCATGCCTTTAATGAAGAGCGGAGCGCCATCGAGATCTGTGTTCTGTAACTCGAAAATAGCAAGCATGTAAATGCTGATCCCTTCCACCAGTTTGGCCTTTTCTTCATCAATTTCTGCCACGTGTTCATCGGAGGGCGCACGCTTTCGTCTCACCTTCCTGTCCCGACGTCGCACTTTCCCTGTTCAGAAGATAATAAACGTTAATGAAAAAAGAGGACCGGTAACTTAAGCAGTTGGGTATGTACGAGGCTTCTTTGGGCTGAAATCTTCTCGCTCACTTGTGCTCGACGATTCCTCATCGGAAAGATAAATTACGTTACTATCGAACGACTGCGAAGTCACTTCAGACCCTCGCTTGTAAGCTCCAGAGCCTCTGGGTGTCTGGGCCTCGCGTTCGGCACGCTCCTTGCGGAGGTACTCTTCGACAAGCTCATTGATAATGTTCTTATGATTCGTATACTTGCTGATCTTCACGCCGTTAAGGGAGATATCAACATAATGATGCCAGCTCTGCTTGACGATCATTCCAATTTGCTGATAATGTCTGTTACGTAAAAATCCTTAGCACTTAGACAAGCAGATGTCACTGCAATAACGAGGCAACAACGGGACGGACACGTACCTAACGAGCTTCTCATACATAAAAATACCCAGATTCTGGTTGGCCAGGCTCATAACAAGATTGGCCAGTTTCTCGTTTCCTCGGAGGCCATCATGAAGTATTCTGTAAGCTACCAAAACCTTTTCATTGTCCGTACGCCCGTTCACCATCTTTCCATTGATGCGAACCATGCTCGGCACATCCCTAGGGATTTCATGTAAGCTGTGTATACTCAAACCATGGATTGTGTGAATGCATACCTAGCAAACTGCCTCTTGACAACGGTTGGAATAAAGGACTCGTGGCGTGGCGGACTACCATCGGCTAATCGAACTTAAGTTAGCCTTCAAAATTCTTTTGGTTAGCAGACGGCTCAAATGGGACGTACGATGTTGAAATTTGCCGTCTTCCTGGGAGATGAGAGCAGACTCAAGGTTGGCCTTGATCTTACTTTGATCGTCCTCCTCGCCTCCATCGACTGAGTTGCGAATGCTGAATGAGGCCAACTTGCCTTTTCGCTACACGAAAAAATGGAGTTAGCCTCACTTGCTGCACAGCTTGGTATTGAGTAAAGGGTACCTGATAGATAGTGAGGTCAGCCAGCGACTCGGGATAGTCTTGATAATACTGGGCCAGAAACTCGTCCAATGGTATTCTGTGTGGTACAACGCACCAACGGTTAGATTGTATTACTTCAAAATGCTTTGCTACGTACTTGAGTGTGAGGTTACTGTCGATATTGTACGAATAAACCGTGTGGGAACTGAGAATGTCAAGCGAGGACCTTTGCTGTTGGGCTAAAGTGAAAATAACTGATAAGATTGGAGTCCAACAAGGAGATCTGTATTAGTAAAGAGGGAACTTACGTGGTATCATCTTAACTGAGAGTCGTCTGTGCACGATGTCCAGCTCTTTGAACAAATGACTGTTCTCGAAGCGCAGTCGTGTGTTCTCACGTTTCAACTGATCGAGCACGGACTAGGTTAGGGTTCGCATAAAAGTGTTACGGAGAACGACGTACCATGTCGAGTTGGCGCTTGAGGTCAGCGTACGATACGGAACAGATCGTCTCTACTGATGTAGATGTACTACAAGGATGGTGGAAGGAAGACAAATCAATATTAAGCACCTGACGCTATTCAAGCAGCATGGAATCAATGTACTTCATGTTCTCCTTCTCCTTTGAAGGTTGTGGGCTCTCTTTCTTTTCTGAGTCACGGGGGCTGAGCTGCTCCTTGGCCTCAGCCATGCTGGGTGGCGTCTTTCGCTGGAACCACTTGAGCCCCGATGTCCTTCGCTCCACTCCCACCTGAACCAAGACACCACGGTGCAAATGAGGACAATTATCATCGTGACCGAGTTCAAGGGCAACAGTACGGTGGATGTGGACGAGGACAAAGGCGGTATTGTGGGCGACGAGTTTTGTGAGCGAGGTGACACGCAGACCACCGAGGCCGACGTCGTGGCCAGCGGCGCCGCGGCCGATGACGCTGGCACCTGCGCCTGCTCTGCCGAGGGCGAAGTCTCCAACGACGGCACTCGATGGTCGGGCGCCGACGAGCTCCTGCGGCAAAAACGGTCCACCACCACGGTAAGTTTTTCATTGTCAATAATATATTATTTAAAAATAAAATAACCAAAGAATTAATTGATTTAAAAATTATTCAAACTTGCAAATAAAAATAAACTCATAAATAATAACAAAGAAATATAAACGCAAAAAGAAAATAATATGTGTGCGGACGTACGGGCGCGGGGTGCGACGAGTAAAGGCGCTCCACGAACGCTTGGGTGCATCGAGCGAGGGCTTCACTGGCGCGGGGTCCCCTTTGGTGGCTGCCACGTTTGCCGCCTCACCATTTTCGTTCTCCATTTTTTCGATATTGAAAAGATAATCCGGAATATTTCAATTTTAATATATTCTAATTGATCCGTGTGCAGAGATAAAATAAAGAGACAAGAATAAATAAAATGGTGATTCAAATGGTGATCGCGCTACGCGAATCTGCCGGACTGTCGACCGGCGCACAGGGAGCACTCTGAATCTCCACCAACAACACACGTCGACAACAATTTCGCACAGGAAACATTTTTTGCGAAATTTCACACCAAGGCATCCAAAGAATTCCACGTCATCACCATCCTTAAGCAGTCAGTGAGCGCTGGTCCTGCGCTGGCGGACCACCTCGCCTTGGCGCTGAGGTGCTGTAGCCCAGTTGTGTATCGGATGGGTCTCCGTCTCTCCACGCCGGCTAAGAGCAGAGTGGGATGGGGGAGCACCACACAGTACTCGTGGATTGCTTGGAAGCCAATCCGGCCAGAGTAATATGCACAAAACTCCCCCTGTTGGTGCGCTAACCCGCGTGATTCTCGGCCACGCCGTGCTGTGCGATCCTTGGGAACAAACAAACCCGTCACACAGCATTACCGGTACCCTTAGTTCCTTACAGCCTCCCATCACCACCGCCACGCGGCTCCTGCCCTCTTTTTCTCTTCCTTGTGCTTGAAGAAGAGAACGACGAGTAGTACTTGGCCCCTCGACACACGTTCATCACAGGAAGGAAATAAGAGAGACAAGTACACCTCCTCTCTCCTATATATCTATGTATTGGTTCCGTTGGTCTCGTTACCGATTCTTGTTCTGAAATGGATCAATGAACAGATTATGCGAACCCAACCTCTTATCTACCTGTTGCTATTGCTCCATCTCTCTCTCTCTTTTCCCTTCTCTCTTTCCTCTCGTTTCTCTCTTTTGGTCTCTTGTTTCTTCATCATCTAAAAACGGTCATCTCCACGCGCTGAACTAGGAATTAGGGCAAGCCGAGAGATGGCTGCGAGCGCAAGTACAACCACCGTCACTCCCCTCGACGTGAGCGCGGCGGGTCCGTCCGCCTCGGCCCTTGAAAAGGTAGCAGCCCTGCCGGCAGTCGACGGCTGGGGCAAGGGCGGCTCGAAGTCAATGATCGTGCGGCCGAACAAGTGCGCGGCATGCGACAAGGGCGTCTACCCTCTTGAACGTGTACGTTCCAGGATCCCTTCTTCATCATTATCATATCATCTTTATCCCTTCATATTTATCGTGCTCCCCAAGTGGAGGGCCAAGATTACCTCCTTTGGGTCCGAATCGTCCCAACGTTCCCTGTGGTTGCTCCACAGCGTTGGCGTCCAGGCATTATTATTTAATAAAATACAAAATTGTTTCATTAATACAAAACTATTTACTGAAAATTGCCTTTCCTTCTTCCAAATTCAAAAGGAAAAAATTAGCCTAAATATGAAATTCATTTGTTTTTAAAAAAGAAAAGTTTTTTGTGCCTGAATACAAATATCCTAAAGCACCAAACTAATGGACGACGATGACGAACAACAAATAGGTGCAAGCGTGCGACAAGGACTGGCACAAGCAATGCTTCCGATGCAAGCACTGCAACATGGTGCTCTCGCTCAAGGCTTTCGCCGTGATCAACGCGGAGCCTTACTGCAAGCCTCATTACATGGAGATCTTCAAGTCCAAGGGCAACTATGCTGGCTTCGGCGACAGTGATGCCAAGGGCGGCACCGGCTACACCGGTGGATTCTTCACGGCTATCGGAACTTCATCGGCGCCATCGACGCCGCAGAAGGAGGAGCGTCAGCCGCACAACAAGCCCACGCCGGCTTCCGGGGAAGCCTCTCAGGCCGCTCCTGCTGCGGCTCCTGCCACTCCTGCCACCACTCCTGCCGTGCCTGCAGTTGAGGTCACGCCCGCCAAGCAACCTGAACCCGCTAAGGCCACCAGTTCGGAACCTGTAAGGCGAAACATTCCTCTGCCGACCCCGCCTAGTGCCAGTTCTGCCACTCCGGCTACGCAATCATCCGAGCCGACTACTCCCGCCGAGCCAGCTCCAGCTGCCTCAACACCTGCAGCTGCAACCCTGGCACCCGCTGTGGCAGCTTCTTCACCATCGTCTCCATCGACTCCTCTCCGCACTTCAGGCGCTGTTTCCACGGGTGACGCGGTACTTCAAATGGCCCTTAAACTGGCTTTTAAAGATCGTTATTCTGAACACAGTGCTCCTCGTGCAGTCTCCCCAGATTGCGCCTAAGGCAGGCAAGTGTGCCGGGTGCGCCAAGAGCGTGTATCCACTGGAGAGAGTTATTGCCTGCGACAAGGAGTGGCACAAGCAGTGCTTCCGATGCAAGCACTGCAATGCCGTCCTCTCCTTGGGTGGATTCGCCACCATCAACGCTGATGCTTACTGCAAGCCGCACTACATGGAGTTGTTCAAGTCTAAGGGTAATTATGCGGTATTCAGTGATGGGGACACTAAGGTACTCCGGCCGTAGTTCTAAACTGTAAAATCAAGTACCTCGATTAACTTTGATTGCGCAGGGTGGTACGGGTTACAATGGTGGATTCTTCACTGCTATCAGCCCTTCTATGCAGGCATCGCCAGCTCCTTCACGCACTGCCGAAACCAATCAGCAGGAGAAGGCACAGACTGACAATAGCGCCGATGTTGAAAAGAAGGCCGTCGAAGAGGCAGCCACACCTGAAGTGAAAGCGGAGGAGCAGGCCAATAAGGCCGCCGAGGAAGAAGCCCAAAAGAAGAAGGCCGCCGAAGAGGAGGCCAAAAAGGCCGCTGATGAAGCAGCGAAGAAAAAGGCTGCAGAACAAGCCGAAAAGAAGAAGGCTGAGCAAGAGGAGACCCAAAGGAAGGAAGAGGAAGAGCGAAGGAAGGCTGAAGAGAGGGCCCGCATCAAGGAGCAACTTGTACGAGACCTACACTCTGCTGCCTGTGCTAGGTGTTCGGACTAACTTATTTCGTATCAGCTCAAACCCTCACCCGCCCCGCTAGCCACGCCAGCCTTTGGCGAATCCAAGTCTCTGGTAGCACGTACCAACAAGTGCGCGGCGTGTGACAAGAGCGTTTATCCTCTCGAGAGGGTACGTCTTTTCGCTTTGCTCTGGACCCTTGTAATGGCCACGCTAAGCGTAGTGCACAAATAGGTGCAAGCGTGCGACAAGGACTGGCACAAGCAATGCTTCCGATGCAAGCACTGCAACATGGTGCTCTCACTCAAGGCCTTCGCCGTGATCAACTTGGAGCCCTACTGCAAGCCTCATTACATGGAGATCTTCAAGTCCAAGGGTAACTATGCTGGCTTCGGCGACAGTGATGCCAAGGGCGGCACCGGCTATACAGGAGTGGGCTTCGTTGGAGTGAACGCTGACGCGCAGAAAAAGGCCAAAGAAGAGGAAGAGAAGAGAAAGCTAGCCGTTAGCTCTCCTGAGCCGAACAAGCCTACCATCACTACTACTCCTGCGCAACCGGTCTCGTCCACACCCTCTGCACAGGTGGCGTCTTCCACGCCTGCTCCTGCACCCTCCCCATCGGCACAGCCGGTCTCGTCTACACCCTCGGCTCAGACTCCGTCCTCGAATCAGAGTCTCTCCACGCCGACTCCGCACTCAGCGCCAGCCTCTCCTGTCTCCTCATCTCTGAGGTGCTTTCTGCTTCACCCTATGTTACACCTAACTCTAGTTGCGTGATGACTCACACCAATTCCGATGACCGTAATAGTGCTAAGCTGGCCGCGTCCAAGAGCCCCGCCTCGACTCCAACTTCGCCGGCGGTGTCTACTCTCCGCGATGATTCCAAGCCTAAGGCGTAAGTTTGCTGATGGCGTAACCTCTGCTGTAGTAGCCTTCAATAACGACCCTTTCTCGTCCGGTACAGAGCCACTTGGGGCGAGTCTGGCTCAAAGTCAATGATCGTACGGCCGAACAAGTGCGCGGCGTGCGACAAAGGCGTCTACCCTCTTGAACGCGTACGTTCATGATTCATTTAGACTCAGAAAAGCTCATTCCTAACGTGACCCAACGAACAGGTACAAGCGTGCGACAAGGACTGGCACAAGCAATGCTTCCGATGCAAGCACTGCAACATGGTGCTCTCGCTCAAGGCTTTCGCCGTGATCAACGCGGAGCCTTACTGCAAGCCTCATTACATGGAGATCTTCAAGTCCAAGGGCAACTATGCTGGCTTCGGCGACAGCGACGCCAAGGTACTCCTCCCGCCTCCTTCACTGACATGGGAGTAGCTTCTTTATGACCTTGAGTTTGGCTGTGAAACAGGGAGGCTCAGGCTACACGGGTCTTGGCTTCAGCGGCGTCAACGCAGTCTTGTCTGGGCCTAAGACGGACAAGCCTTGAATGACTCCCCTCAGGGCTATGAGCCATTAGAGGCGGCCGACCTCCTGCGTAGCGTCCGCCTCGGGGGTAGCTATCGTCATCAACACATTGCAACACGCCCTCTTGTACAATTGTACTTGCTGTTTTTGTTTATTCACCAACCAAGTCAATCAAACCACACCTCACCAGCGTCGGCTGATGGAGCCATCATTCCTCATTGCTAACATGCAGAAGAACGGTGCTGGGCACGCGTGCGATGGAGAGGAACGAGCGAGCAGGGGAGACAAAGCTCAAGAGCTATCGTGAGGCTCAGGTCGTCGGCGTGCCGAAGACGAGGCGATGTAGTGAGTTGTCTTGGCACGCGCGATGGGTTTCTCGTCAGTGTAGAATCGAGTGCTCACAAAGGCCAGAGTGTCACCGTGCCTCTTCACCCTACATGAAGAGGAGACAAATGCTCTTAAGGTACTGAACAGTTCATATGAAGGTGTAATACCTGGATTCAATGCGCACTGTGGCTGGGGGCTGCAGCGCCGATTGGACTGAGAGCTGCATGTCAAGGACAGGGCCAGGCGTGACGGGACTAAGAGGTTATTAGTTAGCCTCCCCCCAGAGTCTGCATGGCTCAGGGAAGTACTCAAAGAGGTGGGAGATGATTGAGGCTCCCGTGAGATCCGCTAGGGCACCAAACATGCCGTGCCTGAAGAATCCGCCGGTGATTGCGGACAGATCATCGTTGATGTCCAGCGTATAACGGATGCTGCGTTCCATCTCGTCCAACGCCTGCACACACCATCCGACGTCAGTTCATCTAAGTTCGGTCATATGACACCGATCAATCCTGGCAGTCAACGTTACCTCCATGCGCAAGCGATCAAACAGGAGCTCATCGAACGAAGAGTACGGATACTCCACCAGAACGGAAGGACTCTGTGTCATGTGTCATATCATGCATCAGGTCACTCCTGCCTTGGGGAAGAGTGCAGCACGAAGGAACGTACGGTGGGCGTGGAAAGTTCGTTGTCAGCGTCTTGGGGTTCCATGGTCGATGTGATGTCTGCTCTCTCAAGGCTTAGTTGGCGTTCGAGCGTACGTGGACGGTGCACGGGAGGTTGTCCGCTCTCTTCCCTGAGCTCTGGGCTGTGTTCTTTCTCTTCGGCTCTGGCCTCTTCGGCCTTTCGCTGTAATATTTGGGTGAGTAGGTAACAAAAAATTAAAATTATTATTTATAATTTATAAGTTATTTGTTGTTTATAAATTTTGGACTGTTCTGGTTTCCTTTTTTTGGGGACAGTAAGAGAGGCACCTTTCTTGTGGAATGCAGGGTGAAACTGCTGTATGATGAGGCGGCGTTTGAGCAGCTGATGCTGCAGACCGCGTCCAAAATAACTAGGTGACCTCAAAAGCCGGGGTGTGTGGTACCAGCCATACCCCTACAGCCCTGGGAAGAGCACCAACCAATCGCTGCGCCATGCTGTCGAACAAATTTTAGTTTTCGCCAAACTTTCGTCTGTTCAGCAAAGAATCAATGGAATTATTGGCATGCAAAACATCTCCTCGACACAAACATTTCAAGAATTTCATACATCGGCAAGGAATTCTTCACCTGAACAGCGCAAACTCCAGTAACAAGGGTGCTACGTACAAGTACCAACCTTCATCTTGGCGGCTGCGTGACAGTCCCTGGAGGCGACTACGGCACAAGGTATAAGCGAGAAGCAAGAGTTGTTTATACCTTGTGCCGTAGTCGCCTCCAGGAATTCCTTGCCGAATGTATGAAATTCTTGAAATGTTTGTGTCGAGGAGATGTTTTGCATACCAATAATTCTTCACCTGAAAAGCGCAAACTCCAGTAACAAGGGTGCTACGTGCAAGTACCAACCTTCATCTTGGCGGCTGCGTGACAGTCCCTGGAGGCCACTACGGCACAAGGTATAAACAACTCTTGCTTCTCCCTAAATTAAAAAAATCAAAATGCTTTTGATTGATTAATTAGCATTAGATTTGATTTTTTGCTTTTACATGCATTTATGTATTGAGTATTTTATTGAATATTTTCTGATTCTTGTCTCTACATAGGAAAAATCAGATGACGACTCCACGCGTGGGGGCTCCTCCCACGAGGACGCCGAGCATCGGCAGCAGCAGCAAGAAGAAGAAAGCGGAGGCCAGCGAGGAGCTGCTCATCGAAGAAACGCGACTGCCGCAGCCGGCTTCCGTCACGCCGCCGGGCCCGGCACTTGAGCGACGCGCAGTGCGCGACCTGTTCGCTGAGGCCGAGCAGCGCGGCATGGTGGTCGGTGCCACCTACTACGTGGTCAACTTTAGATGGTGGCAGCTTTGGCAGCACTACGTTGGTTGGAGTGAGGCCGACGCCGCGGCGGAGCCCGGGCAGAAGCGTGATGCACCAGAGGAGCAGGGCAATGAGCATCAGCGTCAGAGGCCGGGACCGATCGACAATACGGAGCTGTTGGAGGAGTCCAGCGGTAACGCTTCGCCGCTCCAAGATGAAGCGGCCACATCGACAAGCTCCATACCTGGTGCGTTGCTGGCAATGCTGCTTGGACAATTGTCTTGATCGTGCTCGCTTGGAAGCAGAGCTGTGATCACTTCTTGGGGGTGTGATGATGTGCATAGCTCACCTTCTTCATTTATTCAGGTAAGGAATCAGATGACGAGGGCGAGGAAGAAGAGGAAGAGGGAAAGGCAAAGGACGATGACGGCAAACGCACCTCTGGTCCGGACGACGACGTGTTACCCTCGCTAGGGGAGGAGCTTCAGTTGCGAAGAAACCTCGTCAAGGACGTCGATTATACGCTGTTTCCGGCCTCTGTCTTCAAGCTTATTTATTCCTGGTACTGCATGCTCACATTGAAAGAATGTTCATGAAGAATTTGTTCATGATTCTTTCTTGTTCAGGTACGGTTGTACACCGGTGATTGCACGCCAAGTTATCACTGTGGGGTTATTTCAAAAGATGCAAGTCGAGCTGCATCCCATCGTGCTACTCTGTTATAACAAATCTGCAACTGCACATGGAGGTAGATCACCTTTATCATGGCTACATTCTCAGCGTGGATGAACTTCACTGTTGCTGATCATTGGCGAGTAGGGATCAGTCGAGCCATTGAAGAACATCGTTTTAGTATCACAGCGGCACTCAAGGACGTACGACGATACGTAGCAGGGATATATATGATTCCTCCCCACAAGGTAAATAAGCAATCATAACTTCATGTGCGGCACGTTAACGCTCAATTCGCCGGCAAACAGAGCAAACTCTTCTTGGCTGTAGATAACAATCTACAGAATTTGCGGTTGATTGAGGAATCTGCGTTGAACCAAACGCTCGAAGATCTGGGCATATCCAGCGGCCAGATAATTGTACTGCAGAGTACGGGCATTGACATTGGTGGCGGCGATCGATCATACACTTCTTATTCGATGGCCCGACCATGTACGTTTTCTGCCTGCTTGATTTGGTTTGCACTCCGATCCCTGTGGAAGAGATTATTGATCAAAGGAGCAGCAAGTTGGAGCTATACGCCAGTGGGCAACACAGTCGGCAAGCCGCCCGCCCGAGGCGCCACGGGACTTATGAATCTTGGCAATACTTGCTTCATGAACTCTGCACTTCAGTGTCTCTCCAACACCACACCGCTGTTAAGGTTAGCCTCAATTTCTCGTTTCATACAGCACTGGAGATCATGCTGATATTCGTGTTGCTTGCAGGTTTTTCTTGAATGATGCCCATTTGACTGAGATCAACCTCACCAATCCGCTTGGTACAAAGGGCGAAATGGCGAAGAAGGTATGATTCACTACTTTTGCGACTTGTGTGGAATTTCACCCATGAAAGTTGAAATAACTGAGCTTCGACCTTACTTATGTTAGTTCGGTGACCTACTACGTAATTTGTGGAGCGGCAAGTACACTTCGGTGGTACCCCGCGAGTTCAAGAGTGCGCTATCCAAGTTCGCTCCACAATTCGCTGGCTATCAGCAGCATGACTCACAGGAGCTGCTTTCCTTCGTCCTCGATGGCATTCATGAGGATCTGAACCGGTAAGATCTTCTTCAATCGGGTGAACTTAGCGCGATGCTAACAGCCCGCACCATTTGCTCCGTTGGTCCATCAGGATCCGTGAAAAGCCGTACACTGAAAAGCTGGAGTTCTCAGCTACTGATAACAACGACGTAGAGTTAGCAAAGAGTACATTCTTTGACCAAGCCTCTTAGCATGCATTCTTTCTAAAGTTGTTCCTATGGCTATGGAAACAGTCTCGTGGAACACACACCTGGCGCGCAACAATTCTGTTATAGTTGATCACTTCCATGGTCAGCTGAAATCTATGGTAGTCTGCCAGCACTGTGGCCACGTGTCACTCACCTACGATCCCTTTGTCTACCTTTCTCTTCCCGTCCCCTCCAAAAACCAGGTATTGCATCCTTCCATTGCTTCACGAGAAACAGAAGGCCTTACAATTCGTCATACGATCTGTCTCTAAATGTTGCAGCGTATCATAAGCGTGGTCTTGTTCTGGCAAGATCAAAATCCAGTCAAATACGGCATTCGGGTGTCTAAGATGGGAACGATCAAGGATTTGAAGGTTTCACATTCCTTAGATCATCGGCCTTATCATTGCCAACTAACACATCAATATTTTTCTTCATTCTAGGATGGTTTGGCGCGATTAGTCAACATAGCATCTGACAGACTCGTTATGGCGGAAATCTACACTTTCCGGCCATTCAAGATTCACGATGCTAAGCCACTCTTCGATATCCGCTCATCCGATCTCATCTTCGCGTAAGTTGTTCTTCTGTCCGCTATACTGATGGAATAACTAAGATTGTTGTTGGACAGGTACGAGGTACTACCGCCAGGGGGAGAAGTCATGGTTCCGGAGAAGAAAAAAGAAGCGAAGGCTACCACGCCTATCGCCCAGCCACCTGTAAAGAACGAAGTGGCGCAGAAAGAGGCAGTTCCGCAGGGAAGCATGATGGAAGTAGAAAGTGTAGCCGGCGTGGAAGCTCCTGGTGCCGAAGCCAAACAGCACGAGGCTCATGGCATGGAGATAGCCAAGGATAGCGCTTCGGTTGAGTCCTCACCACCGGCGCCTGTATACAAGTTTGTAAATCAGATTGCCCACCTTCCCGTGTTTCATCGACGCTTCTACGCAGCCAAGAAGTTCGACCTCTTTGGCAGGCCTCTGATTATCTCCTTCGACCGTACTTGCACGACTCACAACGATATTCATCGTATGATTTTTGAACGAGCCACTCGGTACCTGAACATACTGTGGATTTGCATTCCACCAACCTCTCATCAATTGTCTACGTTAGGTATCTGAAACTGGACCTTCCGGGCTTGCACCTGTCACTGGTCGATGCTATGGTACGATTTTTCATCCATGAATTCAAACAAAACTAAAATCATCTCTACATCAGGGATTCGGGATGGGCAACGATATTCCTCACAACGACGAGCTTTTTGTGTTTGAGGATGGTAACACCGGTATCGCCGTTGACTGGGATAGAGACGTTCTCAACGCAATCCCCACAAAACAGAAGGTTATCTTTACCTTCACTCATCTCTATTGATTCAATTATCCTAACCCTCGTGCGTTATTGCAGGAGTTCGAGGAACACGAGTCTCTCCAAAAGACCGAAGCTGATGAAGAGCTTTGCGTCACTTTAGAAAATTGTCTTGGCATGTTTACTAGTGAGGAGATTCTTGAAGGCGGCAACCCCTGGTAAGAACTAGTTCTTCTGTCGCTTCGTGCACGACTGACTCACTTGCTTCCAGGTTTTGCTCTGCTTGCAAGATCCATCGGCCTGCCTTGAAGCAAATAAGCATGTGGAAGTGTCCACCCGTTCTGATTATACACCTCAAGAGATTCCAGTACACCCATGTGTTCCGGTACGAAATCCCTCCTTGCTGTTTCTTTATCCGACTGAACATTTCTTGACACTTCAACTGTGAACTGCAGCGACAAGATCAGTACTAAGGTCAATTTTCCCGTGAACGGCCTAGATCTCAGTGCGTACATTAACGAAGCTGATCCTTCCATGCCTCCAATCTATGACCTCTACGCTGTATCTGTACGTGTGGACACTAAATTCTACTCCTTGTTGTTACTAACCTTCCCCGCGCCGAATGACAGAATCACATAGGATCATTGAAAGGAGGTCACTACACCGCGTTCACCAAGAATCCAATAACAAAGGATTGGTACAAGATCAGCGATAGCGTTGTCACGAAAGTCGAGAAGGAAGAGAACATAATCACGGATTCTGCCTACATGCTGTTCTATGTTAACCGGTACATAAATGTAGAGATTGCTATTGGGGAGGAATTGCTCTGACATACGAGTGTTCTGATTCCGGCCTGCAGGGCATTCCACGAGCAACAGGGCCTTGAGGACATCACTACGTGGATAGGTGCGGAGGATACAGGTGGTAGCGAGAAAGAGAGCGCCACCGTTGTCGAAGCCTCTCATTCTTCCGACACCAATGGACGCACCGGAAGTCTCGATCGGATGGAAGTGGTTAAGGCCAAGGAGGCCGAAAGCGGAGTAGGTTATGGTGAAAGGGATAGCGCTAGGAGTAGCACCTCTACGCGAGGCCGGCGAAACAGCGACGGCGACGTCGGCGAGACCGGTAGAACTACGGAAATGGATATCTTCCGCGTTTGGAGCGATGGTGAGCGACCCTCGGGACCCTCTGCCACCAATACGATAGAACCTGCCGACTACCGCAATAACGACTGGGGCGACTCGTTCATGGGCTCGCACAGAGATATGCATGGATTGCTCGATTTCGCGATGCATCATCACCAGCAGATGACCAACCGCCCAACCGAGCAAGGCAGTGGTGCTGGCAACAGCCGCAAGGCCGATGGGCCTGCCACGGGAGGCGGAGCTAGCAGGTCGCAGCTGCGTTCGTCACTGTATGTGTGCCCCAAGTGCGATGAACGAGTGGCTTCTCTAGATGATCTGCAGGTACACATACTCTTTCTCCTCTTCCCTTACACCTCCGCTTAACCTCTCTCTACGTTAATGTGGCTTAGGTTCACGTGCTATGCAATCATCCTGACTCAGAAGATCTACTAGCAGTTTTCTGTGGCTGATCATCACCAACACTTAGCGGAGGTGTACTGGCTTAAGCCTTCTTTTCGTACAGTGCAAAACACTATTCAAAGATTGTCTGGGGTAAACGGGCACACCCATGAGGGATATGACCAAGCCGGATGCTTAGATCATATTACGCCAGGGGATGGACAAGCGAAGGGCCGTGTAGATGATCGCAGTGGTAGAGAGGGCGTGAGGGAAGTTACCCCAGAGTTCCCTAAAGGATTCGAAAGTACATCAGCGCTGCGGCCACAATACCCTGGCGGGTCGGGCAGTTGTACCTCGTCTTCGGATTAACTGACTCACCTACAGTGCCGCAGCCATTGCAGCAGGAGAGTACTTCCTCGAACAGCTTGCGTGATTCCTCAACACGACCGACCGCGTACAATGCGTTGACATACCAGATTGTGTAGAGGATGTAGCAGTTGCCCTTGTGGTGCGGCGATGTCAGCACGAAGGGATGCTCCTTGCTAAGCAGTTTCTGCTCCACCGCTCTTCATTGTTGAATTTTGTCGCTCGTCAGCAGAAGAGTGGAAACACGGGGAGAGATAAGGTAACGCACGCCAACGTTTGAGTGAAACGAGGATCATCGGGCTGAAGGAATCCAATCTCAGTCAGAAGAAGCACATGAGGAGTGAGGCCTAGTGCAGTGTTTGAAGTTACTGTAAGTTTTTGTTCTTCTGATTTAAGTTGGCCGTAAGTCGTACTTTTGCCCGAAGCATCAGAGAAGAAGTGCTTGGCAGTATCGTCCCAGAAAGTTTTAACGATGAACTCCCTCACTTCCTCGGCAGCTTGCTGCCAGAACTCTTCTTTGTCGAAGAATCCTAGCTTACTGGCAATCTTCGCAAGCCTGTCACAACCAGCCCAGCACATCAGAGAATGGCTGATGTTAAGCGGCGATGAGGGCTTCTTGTAGTCCTGTAGTATGCGCTGACCAAGCTTTTCCAACCGGTAGTAGAGGCTAGAACAGGTTGGACTGCAATCAATCATCTGCAATACACTTCACTCTGAGCTGGGTGCACGTACGTGCCGTCATCGCCTGGAGATGCGAGTCTCTCATCGAAGAAGCACTGAGCCATGGCGAGGATGATACTGCCGTATTCTCCAAGAGCAGGTGCTTTGAATTCCTGTTGTATTGGTAGTTGTGAGATCATAGCTAGAGAAAACAAGCGGAGGCTCATACGTTATTGCCCACGATAACAGGCCCTTCGCCTCTGTATCCTGAAAGTCTGTGCACCTCTTTCTCGTGAAGCAAGGTCTCCAGAGAGATACCATAGATACTCTGGAGGCCTGTCTGCGTATCTTCGTTGTCCACATATTCGGCAACGATGTTGGAGATGAAGGAGAGGTATTGTCGCATGGAAGGAGCCATTCCGAGTCTGTTGAAAGTACGAATGATATGAGGCATATCTTGGACACGACAATAGCGGAGATCCTGCAGCTGGCCCTTGGGCTCCTGTGGAATGGAAGTAGTGGCCGCAGCTACGATAGCTCCAGTCTCTTGATAACTCAGAAGCTTAAGAGTGATGCAAGCGCGTATCACTTGCGGCTGCCACTCAAAGGGGATCTGTTGCGTCCGCAAGATGAGACATAAATGCACCCGAGGAGGCGAAATCAAAGGTGCGTACCGCGAGATAGGAAACAAACTCTTCCCAGAAGGCTTGCGTCTTCTCCAACGTGGAGATGGCGAACTCCTCGATGCCCACGGACAAGCTAGAAGATCGCGATGAGCATACTGTGGGCGAGGTTCAGGGATATCGCAAGTACCTCTCATCAGGCATCAAGATAAGGAAGAGAGGACCGTCGACCTCGAAGGCTACCTCCCTGAGCAGATACGATATCGGCGCATTGGAGGTGAGACGGAGAGTGCCAGTAGGCACCAGGTAGCGAATGTGGTTGGAACCACGGGTCTTCTCGGGGACACCCCAACCATAACTGCATAAAGTAAAATGAGTATGAAAGAACGTCGGTCCTTCACACATCCTCTTACCCGAAGGTCGGCCTTAGCCTGACGCGAATACGCGGCCTTCCGGTGGCGTTGATGATGCGCATAAGCATCGTGGGACTGTTGTACGCAAGAACGGCACACAGGGCGCATTGAGTTATACGATCAGAACAGATACCATGGCTGTGGAACCATCGTACCGGTAGGTTCGACCCGCGGACTGATGCAGAGGACAGAAGTCGATCATCTCAAGTGTATTGCCTGCGTGAATGATGGGGTAGTGGTGTGAGAAGGGCAAGTGTCACCAGAGGAGTTGAGGGATGATGCACAAGGCCGTACCGAACTTGTCAAAGAGAGTGGTCTTCAGTACGGCAGTGTTCTTTATGTACTCCTGCTCACTCCTCGCGAAGTGCTGCAGTTCAATGTCGAAGAAGCCGATATCCTTGTTCCTCCGCAGAAGCGAGCAGAACACGGGATCAGCGTCGAACCGCGGCATGCAGCTCCACACGATGCTGCCTCGCTCGTCCACCAGCGCGTTGAAGGCGCTATTGCCGATGATGCGAAGGTTCAGGTTATGTATGTTGGTCGGGGCCGCTACCGGCACCGTCTGCCCCACACTCGAGCTCGTCTGGGCGTCGGGCTTCTCCTGTGGCTTGTTCTCGTACAGGTCCTGCTGGATCACTGCTGCTCCTCTCGTGTCCATGGTCGTTGATGGTGGATGTCTTGTTTACTGCGGGTAAACACGAAGACACCAACCACACAAGATCGATGGTCAGTAAGCACAGCGATCCAGTGTTCTGAAGATCGAAGAATCCAAACACCCAGATCGTGAAAATCGATCAAGCTTCAAATCGCAAGGAAAAATGCATGGCCAAATTAATCAATTATTTCTAAATGTTGATTTTTTATATGCAGACTGTAAAATTTGTGAAGGATTTGGAGTGGCCATTTGGGTCTTGATGAAAGATCGCTGCGTACACGTTATGACAGAGGTGACCTCGGATGTAGAGGCCTCTTTCTCTTCTTTGGAGTATGGTGGTAGCGGTTATGATGTGTGCTGCGAGCAGAGGGAAGAGAAGGGAGGGGCGCGGCCTCACTTTGAAGCAACGCTAAGCGCACGGCTGTGGAATAGCGCAGGAGAGCAAAGCAGGAGGTAAAGGCTGTGCGCACACGTCATCCGTGGCAGGCAGCAGCGGGCCCACACAGGGGTGCAGCCCAGCGGTCCCTGCTGTCGCACGAGCGTCAGTGAGATACGCTTTGGCCTCGCTGCCGCCACCACCTTTCGCTTCGCCTGAATACCGCCGAAACTTGGTTTCCCGCCATTTCACCGACAAATCGGAAACGCACCGAATTTGAAAAATTTAAGAACGGAGCGTGTTGTCCAAACTGCACATTTCTGACAATCCTGTACATAGCAAAGAATGAAAAGTAGCTGGCTCAGCTTGCGTTGGTGTTGTGTGCTTCTGTTTGTTCGCGGCGTCGGTTGAACGCGCCCCAACATCGCAGCGCGTGCTTTGCCGGCTCGATGCATGCACCCACATATGCTACCGCGCCCTCCGAGCCCCTCTTGGTCGTAATTGATGGGACACGGCGGCGCTGCAGCTGATCTGCGAGGCATCGACGTACGACATCGTGCTCCTGCGTGCACACCCGAGGGATCATGCAATCGATTTCGCTCTGCTGCGCCGTCTTGAGGCCACATTCGATGAGTTGTTGCTGCTCCCACCCCGTCAAGCCCAACGAGGCGGACGATCTGTCAGGCCTGTCGTGAGGAGCAGAGGGTGCGTTGGTCATTTCCTCCATATCGTCTTCTCCATTACGCCTTTCCATAGGCCTGCTTGCTGCCTCGCGCTGTCGGTTCTCGATTTGGGCCTTTTGTTCGAGATTATTCATCATTTCGAGTAGCGGCGCCTCGCATTTGCTAATGTCGTTGCGATTGGCGCTGAGGCATTTCCGCACCCGATCGAAATGCTGCGGTACGACATGCTCGCCCATGCATAACATGAATTGGATCTGCAGTTTCATGCATCGTGCCTCGCCATCATCACCTCGTCCGTTGCGTCCCTTGGCCGCCTTGTGCTGCTGGAAGCAGGCCTCGGCCTGCCGCTTCCAGTGGTGACAGGCGGCCACGGCCGCGCCCACCGCGCCCTGGTACCCTTCCACGTAACTATGCCGGACTAAAGGGTAGCGCTTCACGATCTCGGAGTATGGCACCCAGCCTCCACCTTCATGCTCACTGCCGACGACGTTGTTGTCGCTTTCTTGGCGCGCGATTGGATCTTGAGGTGCTGTAGAAAAATCTTCGTCATCTCTGAATGGAGGTGAAGATGGATTCGTAAGGAAGGCCGCAGCGTCGTGGAATGGGCCCTGCAGTTCCTCGGTTGCTGCTTCATCTTCTAAGCGCCACTTGGCCATCTCAAATTCTTGTTTATTCTGAATTGTGTTTCCCAAATTTTAGCCAAAGTCCAAACACGTTCTGCAACAAGTTGGTTCTTCTTCGAAACCATAAAGTGCGGCAAGGGTGCTTCTGCCCGACACCACCTGTAGTGCACGTCCAACTCTTCAGTCAAAACTCTTCATTCTTCTTCTTCGTCAGTCTCCTAATCCTGCAACAGCTAACAAGTATGAAGAAGACGCAGAAGAAAGAAGGCCAAACTGTACTCGCCTCGCCCGACGAGAGGAAGAGGGCAGAGACAGAGAACACACAGGGCCAGGCATACCTTCAGGCGGTCTTCAAGGGCCTCGTGTTGGGCCGGTTACCAGAGGCCTTCCCAGCGGTCATTCTGGCCAGGCAGCCAGCTCTTGACCCACGCATTGTGAGCGCCCTTTTTGACTCCTTCGGTCAACTGGAAGGGCTCCAGCTTGTGTCCGAGAACGACACCAAGGAGTTCACCATCGAGGTGGACGACCCGACTCATCCTCGATACAAGCCGTTCTTCTTCAATCGCGGCAAGGAGTACGGCCAGGGCCACTCCTACTACGAGGCCCTTTGCCACACGCAGTGGGTGGACAGCAGTGATCCTGCTGACCACTTCCTCGAAACGGCCTCGGCGCGCTATTCTGATCGTAAGCACCACCGCGCTATTGGAGCGCGCTTGGTGCCGGCCACGGTCGAAGTGAATGCATTTGTGGACGCTGTGCGTGCGATCAATGTTGAATTTCTCGATCACCTGCGCGACGCGCTGGTGAACAACGACAAGGTGGTTCCGCACCCTGAGCGTGAGGAAGTCATCCGCCGATTCATCGAAGGTGTTTGGCGCAACTGCGCGGTACAGTTTCACTTCGGAGGGGAATCTCGGTCAGCGCTTCAGACGATGCACTTGGATCACGTGAACTCGTCCCTTCATATGGCGGTCACGCTTAACGGCCGCCGCACGGTGGCATTCGCCGCGGCCGAGTGCTGGCCCGATGCTCTGCTCGAAATGAAAATGGAGAAAGGGGACGTCTACCTGACTGCTCCGGCTGCCGTTCTACACGGAATTGGTGTGCAAGAGAGCCGCGACGAGGAGAGGTCGGTCGCATTGCAGCTTCGTACGCTCCTTAGCGTCGGAGATGCCAACGCGCTGCAAAATCCATCTGAAGCTATGAATGCCCTGGTCGAGACGATACTGTCCGAGTTGGACCTGTTCCAGGGGCGCATTCGTATGCCTACCTTGGCTGAATGGCAGGACCATCTGCGACGCCGTTTGGCCGTTCTTCAACAGAGCTCCGATGCCGCCAGCGTGCCAAGTAAGGTGGAGTACACAAACTTCTTCCGTCCTTCGCAAGACGACAGCCAGCCTGCCGCCGAGGGAGGCCAGGGCATGTGAGATGCATTGTGTATCAAGACGTCTGCGGTTGCCTTCATCCTCACGAGGCCGATGACGTTCGCGCGTTAGCAAGAGCGGTGCTGCCCCTCCGCACTGTACATGTTGTGTTTCGTTTCCGTAAACCTTTCTTTCATTGCTTGGATCTGCTGCGCGCGCTCTTTTGCTGACACCACACAGCAGCGGAAAACCATAAATGGAAGAAGCGCGTCTCTTGGTAAGTTTACGCAATAAGGACATTTACTGCGATACGACTGACCGTTATCTGGTAGCGTGGGTAGTCTAGGGAGACAAAGTCGGCGAAGACCAAGACAGGGAAATCAGCCTTTTCCTCTTTCCCACCGCTTGGTGCTGCCCCTTTGAGGAAGGCTACAAACTGGTCGAGTGCAAACAACAGAAGGACAAAAAGAAGTAGGTCTGCCTGGAAGTAAGAGGCACCGACGCAGAGGCGGGGAAGATGATGGAGGATAAGCGGGCGCACAGCGGCAAGGAGGGCGATCCGAAGAACGTCACGCGAGATGACTCTTCGATTGCCAGCAATCATCTCAGTTCCCCGACGCTTCATCGCATACAGGGACGTGAGCGATCATTCTCCGTTGGAGGAGCTCCCCCTGTGCCGGCGGAAATGGATCGCAGGCGCAGCCACACGCTCTCCTTTCCTGCCATCAGCGTGAGCGGGCCCAGTTCCACATCTTCACCTGATATCAGAGAGAAGGAAAGCGAGGCCGAGGCAATGAGGAAGGAGAGAAGGCTCTCACAGCAGCTCTTTCGACGAGTCAAGCCACTACCCAATACATCGCTTCAAACTCCGCTGCCTTCTCCATCTTCATCAAAGAAGAAGCGGCTTTCCTCATTCCTCTTCGGGGTGGATGGGGACAAGAACGGCGAACAGGGCGGAAATGAAGCCGAATCCGAACCCGAAACGATAGAGGAACTTTCCCCTTGGGGAGAAGGGCTCGAAGTTGCCAGGGAAGACGGCAATGAGTACTGCAAAGCTGGCTCGCTAGGCAAGATTGTAGAATACCTACTCAAGAAAAATAAGGGTACTTCCCTCGCCCACAGTACTACCACCTGAACCGAAGCTTATACAAAATCACCCGAACCTCTTAAGATCGATTTGCTGCTGAAGTGCTTGTGATCGCCTATCGACAGTTCGTGTCTCCTCTTACGTTCTTCAATATCCTCCTTCTCCAATATCCGCTTAGACGAGTCAACGGAGAGGATAAAGAGGAAAAGCGAACGACCTCGGCAGAAACAGACGCCGAACTTCGAACATGGCTCTCCCTGTTGGAGCTATGGATAACCAAGTATTTAAAAAGGTATTGTTCCCTCAAGCCCTGTTTCTCTTTCCTTTACCTCAGCCAGCCGCTATGCAGGGACTTTCTGGAGAATAATGACAAAGGGGCCAGACTATTCGACTATCTTCTATCTTACCTCAAACGACTTGCTAAGGACGGTTACGCCGTGGAGGCCAACCAAATAAAACTACTCATGATTAGGGTAAGCCAACAGCCTGAGGCTGCCCATTTGATACACAAATGTGCTTACCAATCTGTGTGCAGACAAAAGCAGAACAACAAAAGACGCGGCAGCGACATATGTCAACGATTCTTACGGCCAACCTTGGCGGCGGTCTACAGCCGCCTCGGCGATCTACTTCCAGCCGTCAGCGATCGTCTTCCATTGACCTGATTCGCACAGTTTCTTACAAAGAAAAGAGGTACTACCAGTTTGTCGTTTTTGTCTATCCCTTAAAGGCTTACGCGCTGTTCATCGCAGAGTGAAGGCATTTGAAGATTTAGCTCCTATTGAAGTCGCCGATGAGATGACGCTGATTGAATTCGAGATGTTCAAAAAGATTAAGGAGAGGGAGTTTCTCAATTTGAGCTGGAAGAATGTGAAGGACCACAAGGCCGCACGCAACATTAAACGAATGGTCGAGCGGGCGAACAGGGTAAGTGATTGCCGAGAGATTCCTTCATCTTCTCCTTCTCTCAACTCAGGTTGTAATTCCTATAGGTGAGCTTTTGGGTGGCCACGACCATTACATCATCAAGAGAACTGGCACAACGCGTTTCCTTACTGAAGCGCTTCCTCGTCCTCGCGGAGGTACCTCTCGGCTTCTGGAGCTGAAAATTATTGTGCTCACACTCACCATCTGACAGCGGTGCCGAGAGCTACGCAACTTTAACACGCTAATGGAGATACTGGGCGGTTTGAACATGCATCCTGTTGCTCGACTGAAACGAACATGGGCTGTGCGTCTTCACTACTAACTGTTACTTCTGGTGCGACCAACTTACACGAGTTTAATGAAAACTGTAGGCTTTGCCGGATAAATATAGGGACCTCTTCCACAGCCTTGTGGACCTGATGGAAAATAAGCTCAATTACAAGCAGTACCGAACAGTGCTTGCCAGTCCACCAGTGGAAGAGTTCTCTGGCACACTTCCCTACATTGGTACGGACTGTGGTTTTTACAGGCTTTTCTTCTTCTGACCCTTCAGTGTAGGCGTCTACCTGCGTGACCTTGTGTTCATCGAAGAGGGTAACAACACAATAACGGAGAACGGACTGATCAATTTCGAAAAGCTTATGATGATTGGTATTACTATCTCTCGGACAAGCCTACACCAGTATTCTGACACTCAAATATCTTTCCTTCTCAGGGCGACTGATTATGGAGGTTCAGAAATTCCAAAAAGTCAACTACAAGTTGGAGCCATGTAGATCAAAGACCATCACTAAGTACTTGAAAGAGCTGGATGGCGAATCGGAAGCGAGGTACTTTGACCATGTTACTCGGCACTGTCGGTAAGCTTCCTAACGGCACATTGTGGGGTCATTCAGACTGGACGAGCTTTCGTTGCAATGTGAGCCCTCCCGCAGCGACTCATCGGCATCGATTCCCGACACAACCGGCTCGCCTGAGCAGTCGCGAGGCTGGTAACCAGAATTCGTGAGTGCTCAACCCACTCGGTGCTCCTCCTTCCGTTATTTATCAGTCCTTGCCCTCTAAGCTGGCAGTGTATGAACCAGCATAACCGGTAACCAGATCTTTCAGGGCCATGACCCTGTCGAATAAAGCAATGTACAATCGTCATGTTTTCCTGCGCCCGAGAGAAGAACGGAAAGGAATCTGAGCTATCCTGATTTTGTTATCGCGAGCGTAACTGAAATTACATAACAAGAACGACGTACCTCTGCGGCTTACGGGACATTCCTCTTCGCTTCCGGACGCTCGCACTATGGAATTTGAGATATCTCTCCGCTGCTTTTGGTTTTGAACCGGCAACAGACGAAAAGCTAAACATCAGCCTTTAGACGAAGGAAAATGCTGCGCCAGGCACGTCGTTGCTTCTCATCTTCGGCGGCGCTCCGCAAGGGCGGATCGTTGGTATTGGCCGAGCATGCGCAGGGAACTCTCATTGATAGCACTCTCCCCGCAATCAGCGCGGCTGCCAAACTCGGTGGCGATGTTAGCGTTCTAGGTACACCAGCCGATTTTCCTCATGTGTGCGCAAATTATTCGCGGAGAATTATGCGGTCCAAAGTTACAAATAATATCCTCATGTGGTATTTTTAAAGTAATTCATTGTTTTGCTATTTGAGAATAAATTTATTATTCGGAAAGTTATAAATGTTTTGTATTTAAAGATTACGAGAATGTAGCCTGACTTAATGTGGTGGCAGTGGCGGGCAAGGACTGCAAGGGTGTGGCGGAAAAGGTGGCCAAGCTGCAGGGCGTCAAGCGGGTTCTCGTGGCCGACAGCCCGGCTCTGGCGCACGGTCTGGCTGAGGCCGTGGCACCTCTGGTGGCCAACGTGCAGAAGCAGGAGGAGTTCACACACATCCTGGCTCCCGCGTCGTCGTGGGGCAAGAACGTGACGCCCCGCATTGCTGGCATCCTGGACATCAGCGCTGTCTCTGATATCATTGCTGTCGAGAGTCCAGATACGTTCAAGTGCGTCATTGCTGTGATGATCATACGAATTAGGTTTGTACTGATCGGGATTTTCCAGGCGTCCTGTCTACGCTGGTAATGCTATTGCTACCGTTAAGTCCGACGAGAAGCTCAAGCTTCTCACCGTCCGTACCACAGCCTTTGAGAAGGTAATTCAGGAGAAGCTCAGTTGTAGGACCAGATCTGATCCGCTATCTTCTCTCTGCAAACAGGCCAAAGAGGGCTCTTCTTCAGCTGAGGTAAAGGAAATCTCAGCCGACGCTGGCGACAATGGCCTCTCCAAATGGGTTGAAGAAGTGCAGCAGAAATCCGAGCGACCAGAGCTGACCAGCGCCAGCATCGTTGTGTCCGGAGGAAGGGCACTCAAGTCAAAGGAGAACTTCAAAATCATCGAAGAGCTCGCTGACAAGCTCGGCGCCGCTGGTAAGACGCTGTGAAATTAGTGTCCCATCAGAAATTGTGTTAACACATTCTTTTATTATCGCAGTTGGTGCTTCGCGTGCAGCAGTCGATGCCGGTTACGCTCCCAATGAGTGGCAGGTAGGCCAAACAGGAAAGGTGGTTGCCCCTCAGCTCTACCTTGCCGTGGGCATTTCGGGTAAGCTATGCTCTCTTTTTCAGATGCCTTTACAGTCCCTTACACTGTTTCGGATTGGCAGGTCAAATCCAGCATTTGGCTGGCATGAAGGACAGCAAGCTCATTGTCGCCATCAACAACGCTGCCGATGCTCCCATTTTCCAGGTACTTCCTTGTGGCTAGCGATTTGTCTCTTCGGTTTCTTAATTGGGTGACGGGATGGATGTAGGTATCAGACTATGGCCTCGTGCAGGACCTCTTCCAGGCCGTGCCCGAGATGGTGAAGGAACTCGACAAGAAGTGATCATTCTTCCCCCTTTGGCTGGCGTGGTGTTCTTTCTTGATCCGGGAAAAAACTCTCGACCCCTTTTTGATAAGAGAAAATAAAAAGAAAAGATTACTTGTTTGGATTTTGTAATCCGGGAGAGATTCAATCCACCACACATACAAAATGGCCGCCCTGCAGCTGCTCAACCCGAAGGCAGAGTTCGCTGCCCGCGATCAGGCACTCGCCGTCAACATTAATGCCGCACAGGGCCTGCAGAATGTCCTGAAGTCCAATCTCGGACCCCGCGGCACGCTCAAAATGTGCGCATCCATTTTCTTTCCCATACATAGATGGGCCATTTCTTTGATATGTCATCACTTCTACGCGGGCATTGATAATTAATTCTCAATTCATACTCTAGGCTGGTCTCCGGTGGTGGTGACATCAAGCTCACAAAGGATGGCAACGTGCTGCTTCATGAGATGGTACGGCGCTTCTCGTTATCGATCTTTATCCTTTCAATTTAATAAAATTGATGAAAAATTACTGATAGCCGCAATGCATGCTCATTTCTAATGTGCTGTATGCCCATTTTTTTCTATCTGCTACAGCAAATCCAACACCCCACTGCTGCCCTCATTGCACGTACGGCCACGGCACAGGACGACATTACCGGCGACGGCACCACATCCAATGTACTCGTGATTGGAGAGCTTCTCAAGCAGGCCTCGCGCTTCCTCTCCGAAGGGGTGCATCCGCGAGTTCTTACGGAGGGTTTCGATCTGGCGCGCGATGAGGCTCTACGCGTGCTCGAGACTTTCAAAGTGAAGAAGGACGTGCTTGATGCCGAACTCCTGCGCAGCGTGGCTCGCACCTCCCTGCGCACCAAGCTACAGGGACCCATTGCCGATCAGGTGCGCACCATTTCGCATCTTGATTGCGTGGGTGTAATTTTGGAATCGTTGCTCGCAATCTAGACGAGCTAATGTTTCAACGTGTTCATGATAGGTGGCCGACATGTGCGTCGATGCTGTGCTTACCATCCGCCGGCCTGGCATGCCCATCGATCTTTACATGGTAGAGATCATGACCATGCGCCACAAGGCTGCCACCGATACCAAGCTGGTGAAGGGTCTTGTGCTCGATCATGGCGCTCGTCATCCTGATATGAAAAAGCACCTCAAGGATGCTTTCCTCCTCATCTGCAACGTTTCCCTCGAGTTTGACAAGCCGTGCGTGGCTCCATCGATCAGCGTTTTCACTTTTGTAACTTACAAGTTCCTCTTGGCAGTGAGATGAAGGCTGAGATCTCTTACTCGAGCGCGGAACAGAGGCAAAAGATGGTGAACGCTGAACACGCTCTTGCCGATGAGCGCGTGCGAAAGATCATTGAACTTAAGCGACAGGTAATGCCTCTTTTTTCTTTTAATAAGGAAAGCTCAATCTGACTGTTATCTTCCTCTGTAGGTGTGCACTGAGGGTCAAGGCTTCGTTGTGATTAATCAGGGCGGAATTGATCCCCTTGCTCTGGATATGTTTGCGAAGGAAGGTACAATCACTATTCTTTTGAATGTTTGTTTGAAAGGATTGCTGATTGATAGAGATTTCTCTCAGGCATAACTGCCCTGCGCCGCGCTAAGAGGAGGAACATGGAGCGTCTCACGCTTGCCTGTGGTGGCATTCAAGTCAACTCCGTGGAGGATTTGACTCCCGACGTGCTTGGCAAGGCTGGCCTCGTATACGAGCATACCCTTGGTGAGGAGTCTTTCACGTTTGTTGAGAAGGTTGAGAATCCCTTCTCATGCACAATTCTCATTAAGGGTACACATCACTTTAGTTTGCTCTCCAACCTCTTTGCTTACCCACTCTACCAACGGCCGTCTGCAGGTCCCAATCAGCACACTATCAACCAGATCAAGGATGCTGTTCGTGATGGTGTACGCGCTGTCAAGAACACCATCGAGGATGGCCACCTTGTACCGGGCGGCGGAGCCTTCGAGATCGCCGTTCACGCTGCTCTTTTGAACTTCAAGAATGAGGTATTTTCTTTTGATCTTCGATAGAGTGTCACTTCTCTGTACGAGTTACTCACATTCTACCTTCGTAGGTTAAGGGACGAGCGAAGGTTGGCGTACAGGCCTTTGCCGACGCCGTACTTGTCATACCAAAGGTCTTGGCAGAGAACTCCGGTTTTGACGTGCAAGATACTCTTATCGCCCTTCAGGTGACATCACTTTCTTGGCATTCGTACCGCGCACTTTGCTTACCAGAAGTTCTATCCATTCTGTCGCTGTACAGGAGGCCCACAAGGAAGGTCACGTCGTTGGTCTGGACCTGCAAACTGGTGAGCCGATGGACCCGCAAGCTGAGGGTGTGTGGGACAACTATCGCGTCAAGCGGCAGCTTCTTCAGTCGGCCTCTGTGGTGGCTACTCAGCTTCTTCTTGTGGACGAGATTCTTAAGGCCTCTAAGTCGGCCAAGGGTGGATCAGACATGGCCACTGAGGAAGCCGACTAAGGTTCGTGTTTGTTCTTTGCGCACATAATAAACCAGAGCTTGATTAAGCAGGTGCAACACGTCATCCGCCACAACACTCCGCATGATTGGACAGTGAAACAACAGAGCCAAAATACAACAACGGCCTCCAGCCTTAGGGCGCCCTCTCAGTCCCGGCCACTGTTTCTCCCTCGAATCAAAAGGAGGACGTGGGCGGTGCTCCTTCCTCTGATGTCGACCACCACCTCCCCAACAAGCCCTTCGACTCCTGCGGCACAACCACCTGTACCCGTACCTTCACAACCAGCAAGCCAGTCAGCCACCCCCTACAGCTCCGGCTTCGCGGAGGGCGCTGCGTTTGCGCTACAATTGATGGACCATTCCTGGCCATGACGCAGTCAGTCTCACGGGTCAAGCGGGAGGCCGAAGAAGGAAGCGAAGACGAAGAGCTGGACTCGCCCGAGCCGAAGAGGAGAAAGACTGTCAAGGACAAGACCGACACCTGTCCACACTGTGTTCGGAGAGCAAACCGCTCGGCCTGCTGCAACCGTCTGTGTGCCGTTCACTGCCGTACTGTCAAGTGTAAACGGGAAGGGCAACACGCAGAAATGGGACGTGACCTGCCGCCAGCACTCTCTAGAGAGTCTCTAGAGGCTGCACCATTCCCCTCCAGGTTCCGTACATAGCTCCTTACCCATGTATTCATAACAGATTTCATTCATCAACATCAACGAAGCTTCAGTTGTCACTTCTTTGCGCTGAAGATGTCAAGCAGGGCTGTGCTGTTGACAGGATCATCCGTGGTGGACAGCGAGAGCTGTTCCCACTGGTTCAGCTCAGCTTGCACACTGGCCAACTTCTCGCGTATAACTTGCACTGCGTCCGGACCAAGAGGCAAGCGAAGTGGCGGTTTTTCCGCGGTGGCGACAGTGTAGATGGCCTCTGCTGCCCGTACCGGATCGCCCAAGATGATGCCCTCCACACTCCCGCCAGCCTTGATGAAGCCTCGCACAAAGGCAACTTGAGGTTGCTCGGCATAGGCAGGATGCGGCGAGGTCACCAGAGCTGATCGTCCGGCAAAGTCGGTCTTGAATGCGCCAGGCTGCACGATGGTCACCTTAATGTTCCACTCGGGGTTGAGCTCCTTCGAGATTGCCTCGGTGATCCCCTCAATACCGAACTTGCTGTTTGACCAAAAGATGAAGAGATTAGCAAGCGTCAGCTGGTGTACCAAGTTCATCACGCAGACGCACCTGGCGTGGTAAAAGCCGAAGGCAGGGAAAGCGCTGAATCCACCAATAGAGCTGATCTGTTGAAGACGACCACCAACGGGGTTGTTGATCTCGCGGAACACCCGCAAGGCAACACGGGTCACTCGGATAACTCCCCACAAGTTCACTTCCAGCTGCCTTCGTGCAAGATCATCTGGGACTGCTTCAAACTCCCCTACAAGTCCGAAGCCGGCATTGTTGACAACGACGTCCACCCGACCGAAGTGCTCCACTGCTTTCTTGAACGCTGCTTCGATCTCCTCTTCCTTGGTCACGTCTAGCGGAACTCTCAGAAGGCTGCGTTCTCCGTCTTGGGCGAGGCCCGTGAGGTACTCCAGAGATGATAGGTCCCTTGCTGTCGCAACCAACAGGTCCCCGTGCTTAAGCACACTCTCAGCAATAGCTCGCCCAAAACCGCTGGAGCAACCAGTAACTGTGGGTGTTTCAATGTTAGTTATGTGACAATGGGGCAGTGATTCGGGTGCTCAGCGGGCGCCTGTACTTACCTAGCCACACTCGCGCGGTACTCATGCTAATGGATTGTTGCTTGCTACTGGGCTTGGATCTTGATTGTGGAAGAGATGAAATGAATAGAGAGCAGGGTTTTTATCTGGCTCAAAAACATGAAATTTCATGTTTTTCTCCAATGGGCAGCCACAAAAATGCCAATTGGGCAAAATTGTATTACCTACTATGGTAAGGTGGCCGAACGTTCAGTATAATTAAGTATTGGGTAAAATCTTTGACAGGTAAGATTAAGTTATCAGTCACATATTGGAATGGGGAAAAGTAAAAAAGAATCGACAACTGCAGGATTTGAACCTGCGCGGGGAGACCCCAGTAGATTTCGAGTCTACCGCCTTAACCACTCGGCCAAGTTGTCCTGCTCTTTCATTTCCCAAAAATTGGATATTGCGTCCTCAAGGGACTTCTTTTTTTTGGTACTGCCGCCATGGACCCTCTCTGGATGCAGTTGGCCTCAAGCTGCTGCGACAAGGTCGTGCATTCTTCCTGGGTTGCAATTGTGCACATATTAGGTGGTACCCCCACTTGCCAATTTGCATTGGTGTCTTGTGAATGGGGCTTCTTTCGAGTGAAGTTACCTCGAACATTTATCTGCAATGAATAAGGTAGCGCCAGAACCTCTCATGGAATCTGACGATTGAAGAAGTGTTTCCCTTGCCCGCTGGCTGGGATTAGCTCTATTTGGCAGTAAAGCTCCGTTTCTGCAAGGCGTCTTTAGGACGGCGACGGACAAACTCGCGCAAGCTCTGCCCAGGCCTCGGCGTGGCCTCCGCTGCCTGCCTGGAGCCACCATTCCCGAGCCTGTTTACAACACACGATAATTGTATTACACAGGCGGATCAGTTTCAGGGCGTTGCAAAGAGGGGAGCAGCAGGGGAGATATACCTGTCGTAGGTTTTGCGGTGTGCCCTTGCCTTCAGCGAGCATGCGGCCGACGTGGAACTGAGCTTTAGGGTCACCCTTGCGCGCCGCCTTAAGCCACCATGTGAAGGCTTCGCGCTCGTCTTTCCGTAGCTGCTCCATGGACGCACCGACTTCCTCTTTGATATCATTTCCTTTGGCCGTAGAGCGAGCATGCTTCTCTCCGCGGTTCGCTTCTAGATGTTCAGCCAGGCAAGCCTGCGCCTGTATATCGCCTCCCTCTGCAGCTCTTCGGTACCATGCCAACGCTGTCTTTATATCCTTCTCCACACCTTCGCCCTTTTCATGCATCACTGGATGTCAAATGGGACATGAGTGAATGCACTCGTGTATCAATGAAGACATCTGAGCGTACCTCCAATATTGAAACACGCATGTGTTATTCCGTGAGCTGCAGCTCGTTCATACCACTCCTTCGCTTTGTCAAAATCTTGAGCGGTGCCTTCGCCCATGTGTAGGGCGGCTCCGCAATAGAACTCGGCCGATGGGTTTCCCTGCTCGGCTGCTCGGGAGAACCTGTGTCCATAGTACATGTTGAATCCTCCTATTCAAGAGAAAGAACAGTGAAAAGTAGTTATTCGAGTACCAGCGGAATGCCTGTTCGAGGCTCTTCTCTACACCTTTGCCATCAGCGTAGGCCAGGCCCAGCTTGAGTTGCGCTTTGGCGTGGTTGGTTTCGACCGCCTTCTGCCACCAGCTGATTGCCTGCTTGTTGTCCTTTTCCTGTCGCCAGTGTCAGGACAGCACATAGCTGATGAGAAGCAGCTAGACGAACCAGGTCATCTCCTCGAGCGTATATACAGCCCAACATGAACTGCGCATCAGCGTTGCCTTGCTCCCCTGCTTTCAAGAGCCAATGCATGGCCTTGGTTGCATTACGTCGTACTCCCTTACCCACTTTGTACATTCTTCCCACATTGAACATGGCCTTCGGATTGCCTATTATCATACGCAAATGTCAGTGTCAATGGTGGCAAGTGGAAGCAGGTGTTAGTACCCTTCTTGGCAGCATTCAAGTACCAACCAAAGGCTTCCAGGTCGTTCTTCTTCCTGCCTCTTCCTTCCTCATACATTTTGCCCACCTTAAGCTGAGCCTTCACATGTCCCTTCATTGCCGCTTCTATGTACCAGCGCAGAGCTTCGTGGATTGTGAATGTGAGCGAGGTCAGAGCAAACAGATGAACAGCAGCATGCAGCTTACCCACAACCAGTTGTGGTTCTTCAATGCCGATACCATGCTCGTAGAGCTGTCCCAGACGGTACTGGCCAAGGGAGGAACCTTTCTCTGCCGCTTTCTGGTACCTGCACAGTATCCATCACTTCAATCAATTGTTCGTATCCATCTTCAGAAAAGGAGCGAGCGAACCAGGTTATCGCTTGAGCAATGTCTGGCGTCACGCCGCATTTGCCCTCCTCGTAAATGAGGCCCAGCCGGTAATGGGATTTGGCATGATTACCATTCGCTGCCTTGTTGTAATAATCCAAAGCCTACAGCACAAACGCAAATGAATGGTGTGTCAATTGAAACGGCAAGGCCAGTGAGGATACCGTGGCGTTATCTCCTCTTTCTTCGTAGATCTGACCTAGCTTGAAACAAGCCTTCATTCCTTCCATATCTTTACTCTCAGCTGCTTTTGTGAGCCTATAGTGAGAGATCGAGAGTCGATCGGTTAGCCTCGTACACTCACGATTGGAGCACTGTTTACCATTTGAGAGCCTCATCCATGTTCTGCGCTGTGCCTCGTCCACGCCAAAGAAGAGAGCCGATAGCGACCTGAGCTCGAAGAAACCCACCCTCTGCCGCTTGAAAGTACCAATACGCAGCTTTGGCCTCATCCTTTTTTGTTCCTTGGCCTAGTACCGATAGTGAGTGACAAGGGACACAGGTACGCAGATCCAAGTTTTTAGTGAATAGGCTCACCTTTGGCAAAGAAGAAGCCAGTCCAATACTGAGCCTTGGGATGCCCTCCCTTGGCTGCTTGAAGGAACCACTTGAATGCCACGGCGTAGTCCTTCTCCACACCTACACCAATCATAGCAGAATGGGATGAGATAATAGAGCACAGATGGGTACGACGCTCACGTACCCGTTCCATCTTTAAAGGAAAGACCAAGGTTGCTTGCACTTATAGCATGGCCCTGGTTAGCTGCCTTCATATACCAGTCCACGGCGCGCAAGGGGTCCTTAGGCACGCCATAACCGTAGAAGTGCATCCAACCGAGATCGCACTGGGCAGAGGCGTTGTTCTGGTTTGCGGCTTTCATGTACCATTCGATCGCTTTCTTGTCGTCCCTCTAGCGTCGTAGGCAAATAACATATCAGAACTAGAATGATAAACAAGCAACAAAAGAGCATGGTACCGGCACTCCAGATCCTGTGCGGTAAGCAAGGCCCACTTTGTTTTGCGCCTGTGAAGAAGGACGTCGTCACCATCATTATTCAATCACAAAATGAGTATTTATCAGTACCTCTGCCAGGCCAGCTTGTGCCGCTTTTATAAACCAGTTGAATCCCTCCTTTTCATTCTTTTCTGTACCAGTACCTGCGGACAGCATGCTACCGACCTTGAATTGAGACTCGAGATGATTATTCTCGGCCGCTTTCAGATACCTATATATTACACCAAAACGACATGAATGAATGGCAATCACAAAATGGCAAAAGCGGCACTGCAATGGATGGTGTACCATGAGAAAGCCTTTTCCATGTTCTTTTCAACACCTCGTCCACTTTCGTACATGCCAGCAAGAGCGTACTGCGATCCAGCGTTCTTCTGCTCGGCGGCTCGTGCGTACCTAAGACTCGGACTTAGCAAGATACCTCAGACTGATGAGCTAAAGTATCCTTGAGTACCATTCGGCGGCCCTAACGTGATCCTTTTCCACAATCCAACCGTGATCGAAGAAGTAGCCAACCCAGTACTGTGAATTCGCGTAATCCTGAACGCAAACCACATTCACTACAATCACGCGGCAGTGTATCTCGGAGCGTGCGCGATGACGTACCTGCAGAGCAGCTTTCATGAACCAATCGAAAGCTTTCGCAAGATCCATCTCGACAGCCATTCCGTTCTTGTATACTATGCCCAAATTGTTCTGGGCAAAGTAATTACCCTGTGCTGCTGCCTGCAAATAGCTGCATTTATAGAAAGTGAGCATAGGGTGGTGAGAGCCAAGTTACTAGAGAGCGTATAACACTTACAGTTCCACGGCCTTTGCGGAATCCTTTACCACACCACGCCCATTGTCATAGGCCCATCCCAAGTCGCACTGAGCGGCTGCGTGTCCCTGCGACGCTGCCTTATGCCACCATTCCACAGCCTTGGGCTCGTCTTTCTCAACACCATCGCCTGGTTCACCAACAACAAGATAGTGATAAATCACAGAGACCGATTCTCATGCACAAGAAGTATTGTACCATTGAAGTAGGCCCATCCGAGCTTGTGTTGGCCTACGACATTGCCCTTCTGTGAGGAACTCTCATACCTACGCGAATAGGTTAAACGTGAGTAGTGCTCTCTCGTGGCATGGCATTATATAGGCTCACCATTTGAAGGCCACAGCAAGGTCCTTTTGTACGCCCCGACCATCATGGTAACAGTTGCCAAGATTGCACTCCGCCACTGCATGGCCCTTAACAACTGCTTTTTGATACCAAACAACAGCTTGTGCATCATCGACTTCTGTGCCTGCAGCCACGTTTTGACGGTGAGGATGATAGTGGTAGGAAGGAATCAAGCATGTTAGGTACCCTGGCCGCTGGCATACATCCAACCGAGATTGCACTGAGCGTCTGCGTCGCCTTGAAGAGCCGCTCTCTTGTACCTAGACAGAGGCGTTAGCTCGGATGCAAAATAACCGACCAGACAGAGATGTTCGAACCATTTCATGGCCTTCTTATAGTTCTGATGCACGGCGTAGCCCTTTGAATAGAATACACCCACTTTGAATTGCGCCTTTGCATCGCTCTTACGCGCAGCAAGGAGATAGTAGGCGAAGGCCTTGAACAGGTCCGGCTGTTCCGGAGTGATCAGAATTAGAAAGCGGTAATGTACGATCAGACGCAATGTCGCTCATGTGGACAATTACCTTTTCAAGGCCGCATTCGGCGTTCTCGTAAATACGTCCCAACTCATAGCACGGACGTTTGTAGCCGCTCTCAGCAGACTTAGTATACCACTTCAGGGCTAGCGCTAAGTCCTGCGAAGTGTGTCACGTAAGCGATCAACTCAATCGTGCTCCAACTGTAGCATCGTACCTGTTCAGCGCCTTCTCCGTCCTCGTACATCACTGCTATGTTGAATTGAGCCTTTGGATCACCCAGCTCAGCAGCTTTGCTGAACCAGAAGAAGGCTTGCTTGTGGTCCCGCTCCACGCCACGCCCAGCATCGAACATACTTCCTATTGCATAGATGGCACGTACATGGTGCTGCTCTGCGGCTCTCATATAGCTTCGATGGAAATGTAATCACACACATGCATGCATCAGTACACCCAACAAGATGGAGAAGGCCTCAAGCATAGACATTGTACTATTCAAGAGCTCTGGGGTAATCATGTGCCTCCTTCTCTGCACGGTGCCCGATTTCATAGAGCTGATCTGCAGACTGACGACCTGGTCGCGTTGCATGCACCACCACCGAGCGGCGATCAGTCACACCGGACTGTTATCACTCGCGACAAGCGTGGCTCGTGACGCCACTGCGCGCGCGAATGCAGGTGGAGCAAAGTGGGACGCACCGAGCAGTTGCTTGATCTTGCGTTCCGCCTTGAGGATGCCTCCCTTCTTCTGGTCCTTCGTGATAGGGTCGCTCGCGCGCAGTGGCGTGCTGCTGCAAACCAAACAAGCGTTAAGAAAATAACCTAAGGACGATTATTATTATTATTATTACTATTACTATTATTATTATTATTATTATTATTATTATTATTATTATTATTATTATTATTATTATTATTATTATTATTACTATTACTATTATTATTATTATTATTATTATTATTATTATTATTATTATATTTTTAGGATTATTAACCGTAAATGGTAAATTGTGAATAAAAATATAATAAATATTATCACCCAATTTAAATAATTTTGGTACCTGCTGCGGCTCGCAATAGGGCTGCTGCGGACCTGCGATTCTTCTTCTGATGTCTCCGCCTCAGATAGGGATTCTGTAGTCAAAGGAAAATATTTAGATTTGAGGAGAGAACCACCCATCCTTTTCACACAATCGAGCGATCCAGTCGTACCTTCAGATGCTGTCTTTCTCCCTGGTGAGTTCTGGGGCGAGGCAGCACGACTACTACTACAACTGCTCGTACTGCCATTGGTGCTGCCTTGCTCGACTCCCTCCGCGCTACCTCCACCCTCCATGAATGGGGCTTGAGCTCTTGGCCTCTTCACGCCCTCCTTTGTTAAACAGTCCTGCCTTGGTGCTTTGCCTTTTATCCTGCCGCTGTAAACTTATGATATCAAATTAAAATTAATTCTGCCGCGGCAAATAAAACTGAATTATGATAATAATTCGAGGAATGCAAGGAATGACTTCGTCTGCTACAGCAGGAATGGCTGCAACAAGCAGTCATGAATATTGAATATTCATGTACGCCTGCGCGTTTCTTCCATTCTCTTCCACCTCAACTTTTCTGGTCACTTTACTTTGCCCTGGTCTTGTGTTACTGGTCTGAGTCTATGTTTTGATCGAAGCGTGCCGAGCAGTAACGGAGAATGCAGTTCGTTTATTGCTGTGGAGGTTTCCTCTCTACGCCAGGTAAGAGAAAGGTATCGCTAGGTGCACTTACAGCAGGGGATCTTTCCATCGCAGTAGCATTGATTTTTCATAAAGCTGATCGTTTGACCCGCGGCGCACGAGAAGCACTCGTTCGTGGTGCAAAGAGATGGGCCAGAACACAGAGAAGAATCACAAAGCGAAGGATCAGCATCAGCGCAGGCGTCATGTTGTAGAACGAATGTGGAGAAAAGAAGAATGTGTATCAAGAGTGGCCTTAAATCAAAATTGTCCAACTGGACCAGTTTTTGGTCCTGCTGGTTCTGGTGTGCTAGGTGATGGTGCCTATATATAATCGTTCGGCGAGGGGTTGCATGCTCAACACCAAGGGGAACATGCCGAAGTCCAGATCTATACAGTGTTGAAGAAGACGACGACGGCTGTGATGTTGTCGCCTCCTCCTCTTTCCTTCCACCGTCTCTCAGCCTCATGCACTAAAGCGGAGCATGCGGTCTGAAAATGTAAATGTAAGGAAGCACAGTCGGGACGGCCGTCAAGGCAAAAGAGATAGCCCACCTGAGGATCCTGGCCAGCGTACAGGGAGACGATATGCATGGCCTCCTTGTTGGTCACCATGTCCCAAAGCCCGTCGCATCCGATGATGAGCTTGTCCCCATCTCTGCAAATGGTAAGAATCCTTATCAGAAAACAACTCCTATATGTGCACCAAGGGGAAGGGGAGGATCCGTACTGTAGAGTAGCGGAGAAAAAGTCAGGCTCGGAACTGACGCCACAAGTAGAAAGGATGGTATGTCCGAGCGACCGCGTCATGGCCAACCCTAATCAACTAAATTTGAGCATCTAGCTGAACAGCAACTTGATGGACATACCAAGCTTCTTGTCTCGAATTTCCTCTATCGTGAAATGGTCCAGTGAAGGTCTAACTCTCAGTGTCTGACCATCATTTCCCATTGTTACGTGCCCTCGGCCCTTAGACTCTCTTGCAACTCGCTCAGCCTCCTCTTTGCGCCATGGCCTACGGAGGGGAAATATGAGGCAAAAGCTACAAAACTAGCTGGTTGTGGCAACTAACCTGTGGTCTTGTGAAATCAAGATCTCCTTCAGTTGGGGGTTGACCAGTTCAAGCTTGCCTCGTCGTCTACCTCCAGACGAGAGACCAGTTTTTCCTCGACCTCTGCCTCGACCCCTGCCTCTCCCGGTCAGGCTCTCAAAACTTGCGGCGGTCGGAGTAGCCGCCTTCGGGCACCGAAACAGAACCGCTCTGCTGTCGCCCACATTGCCAATGACCTGGGCAGACAAACAGATCTGTACCTGAACAACCTCGCAGAAACGATGAGGATGAGCGCGTTGTACATACCAAAAAGTTTTCAACCTGTACACATATTACCGCCGTAGTGCCGTATTCCTGTGATGGATAACAGATCAGGCCATGACGTATCACGATAGAATCATCCAATAAGACTTACGATGCCGGACTCCTCCCCGTCCTTCACTAGCATATCTTGAGTTTGTTCTATGCCCACTTTTATGGCCCTCTTGACTAACTCAACCACATCGGCTTGACCTCCTTCGGCAATATCGTCTTTTCGGAGGTCAGAGAACGACTGCTCGATAAACATCTGTAGATGTTTTGCTCCTGCCTTCACGCAGGAGGTGAGCTACAATGGCTCTATCCCAAAGATGAGAAGGATTGAGTTAAAATACCTGGGCTGCGTATTGACCCTTCAGACCGTGACCATCAAGCACGCCAAAGATTGCCAGTTCATCTGGATGGGCAGCTGCACTCTTCACTTCAGCTCCATCAATTTCGACGCCGGCTGCCTTTCGACCTCTGCCTCCACGCCCTCGTGAAGTTGTTGTCGATAGAAGGGCCGATAGCGGAACAATATAGGCGTCCTGGTTTTCCGGCCGACCGCCCGCTAGCGACGAAAAGCCCACTCGCCACCTGAACGGTCGCTTCTCGTTTGATGGTGGTACCGGAACTGCAGCGTCGAGGGCAGCAGGCGGTTTCTGCGCTTCGTTGCCATCGCCCTCTCCAACTATGTCGACGCTCTCGTCGACTGTCGTAGCCTCAGCAACAACCATCTTTTCTTGACCGTCCACGATAGGTTCCCCTTGTGCGCTCGATCCCTCCTGCTGCGGTACTTCTAGAGTACTCCGCCTTGATTTCTTTCCTTTGGTTTGTCGTGGTGATTCTTTCCCGCCTCGTTTTCGCTTTTTCCCCTTTGTCTTCTCGCTCTTGCTGCCTCCTGAGTTTCCATCAGCCGTAGTATGTACATCCAAAAGCAGGATTTCCTCTGCCTCCTTCGCATTTTCGCTGTTCTCTGTAACGCCGCTCCGCCGTCGCCCTGTCTTTTCTCGTCTAGTAGTTGGTTGCTCTTCCATTTCCTTATGTTGCTCGGCGGTAGTTGACTTCGCAAGCCCGGCGAGTAGCTGCGCTCGCTTGGCCCTCACAGTATCTAACTCCACCTTCACTCGGTTCCTCTCTTCGTCTAATCGTGCCAGCTCATTCGACAGTGCCTCCTCTTTCTGCTTTAACTCTTCAAGCAAGTGTGAGTCGGCCTTGTCCTCTTCATTTCGCTCCTGCGTAGGTTCGTCATCGTTGAGCCTTCGCTTCCGAGAACGGTGCTCTTGTTTGGAAGGTTCATCTTGTGTGCCTTGTTCTGTTCTCTTACCCGTCGGTAACAGCGGCGGGGGTAGTAGGTCCTCTTTCGCAGCAGTGGAAGTATTTGTATCCGGTTCTGGTCGCTGGATATCTGCATCGCCCAAGGACGCCCGTGCTAAACTCTCTTCGGACTCCCCCTACGTTTCACCGTCATTGTTAGCATATGTTCGGGCGAATAGCAAGGAAGGAGCCTTCCGTACAACACTTTTGAGCGAGCGCGGAGCTAAAGAGCCCTTGCCGGTCTTTCCAGGGGTCTTCCGCTGAGCGCTACCTTCTTTAACAGTCTTGCGAGTCGGAGTGGGGGTTTTCCGCTTCCCCTTGGCCTTGGCTGCTTGCTTCCAATCTCCATCGTCATCTTCATCGCTAAACATAAGATCTGATGTCTCATCTGAACTGCTGTCGTTGTCCAGCTCTCGCGTTTTGTCACTGATGGGTCTGCCCTCGCGCTTAGCCCTTATGCGCTCCTTCCTTTCCTCGTCCCTTCGCTTCAACCTTCGCTCGCGCTCTGCCAACTGTTTTAACTTTCGCTCCGTTTCGAACCGCTTACGATAAATGAGCTCTATTTCTTCCTGCATCTTGCGCTGTTTTCGATCCGTTTTCCCTTCCTTCTCGAGATTAGCAGCTGATTGATCAACAGTCGAAGATATTGATGTTGAATCCGTAGTAGCCTCTGAGAAGTTGGCGATACTTGGCGCAACCTCGGCATTCACCTGCAACGCGGCCTCGCTCTCGAGTGATGGTAAGCTGTTGGGGACGAGAAGTTCCTCTTCTTCCTCCCGTCCTTTCTCCATCATCAACACTTCGGCAGGCCGCACCTCCTCAGCAGCACGTTCTTCTGTTGCCTCTGATTCAGCCGTGGTTGACACTCCTTCCATTTGGGGCAGAAGGGGAGTCTCGATGGGAGATACTTCTTCTTGTTCCATCTCCGTGGGTTGAGAAAGCGGATGAAGGCTTGCAGGTATCTCTGCGTCGTCCGTATTCAACTCCGTGATTCCCGAAGCTGGGTCGTCATCATCCGAGCGAGCGGCGAATTGGATTACTACTGAAGCAGGGACTTTCTCAGAGCCAGCCACTTCCTCTTGAGTTGCACGCGATTGAGTATCTGAGGTGGCGTGTAAGCTTCAGCAAATTTCAGCTTGGATGATGCAGCTTACACGCACCGACAGCCGGCGGAGGAAGGTTGAGTTCCTCCACTCGTGCAAGATAACGATCAATGAGCTGCTGCTTCCTGCCGCTTGTGGGGAGAGAAAGTTGTTTCAGCAACTGCCGTAAACCGGGCACTTTCATCTTGTGCAGCTGTTCGCTCGATAGATAGCTTGTCTTTTCACTCTCCTGTGTTTCAGCCTTCGCTTCTTGTTTCGTTGATGTTGCCTGTTCCTTCTTCAGGTCTTCGCTCTCGTCTTTACCTTCTTGCGCTGGCTGGAGTGGATCAGATTTCCCCTCTTGCGGTTCTTCGATCTCGACACGCCCACCGAAACTTTCGTTGCTCACGTTGGCCGATTCATGAGAACCTTGCTCTGCAGATGCATTCGTGTCTGCTCTTCTGTTAGTGTGTTCTTCATCCGGTGTAGCCGGTGCCTCCTCGGTGGCCTCTTGTCGAGCAGCAACAAGTTCGCTTGTTTGATCTGTAGCTGCGCGACTCACTTCCTCGCCTGGCGGCATCGCCTTATCATCAGCACTCTGTATTGATATATCACCGCTTGCTTGATGCTCGTTTTGCTTCTGTGCTGTGCGCTGCAATGTCGCTTCATCCGGCAATCGCTCCTCCTTTCGCTCTCCGTTCGTTTCCTGTGCTTCTGTCGTTGCGCGCTGCTTCGACTTGAACACAGTGACATCCTCCTCAGTAAGCCCACCACTTTTCACCTGTGCCTCATCCTCCTCTTCCTTCTGCTCCTCTTCCTTCTGCCTTCTTGCGTCATTGTCCGCCTTTGACTTCGTCCTCGGCACCTTCTCAATCTCCTTCTTGTTGGCCGCTTCCTCTCCCTCTTCGCTTTCGCTCTTCATCTGGTCCTCTTCGTCCTCTTGTTTCTTCTTCCCCTTCACTGTCTTCCGTTTTCCCGCGCTCTTGACCGCTCTCGGCTTCGTTCTTGGCGACGTCTTCCTTCCCTCCTTCACCACTTCCTTCTCCTTCTCCTCTTCCTCTTCCTTCTCCTTCTTCGCCCTCTTGTTTCCCTTCGCGCGGCCGCGACCGGCAGCACCCACCGAGCCTTTCCACGGCTTCTTCGTCGTGCGGCCGCCGGCCTTCTTGTCGCCTGCACCGCCGTCCACGTCATCTACACCAGTGAAGGCAAAGGGGTCGTCATCTTGCTGCTCTTCATCTTCGGCAGATGCCCGCTTGCGGCCACCGCGACCACCACCACTGAGGGTGCTTTTCCTTCCCGACGCCTTCGATTGTCGCCGGCTACTCATTTTATCTACAATACAAAAAATGTTAATTTAAAATTTTTTATTAAATTAAAATATTCCAACGTTTAATAATTATACCAAGGTAGTTACTAAATTTCAAAAAAGTACCTGAAATGTAGTGGCCAATTTCTTGTCTTTACTAAAAGATTGAAAAGGGGATTCGTCTACACGACCGTTGCTGTACGCGGGAAACAAAAAAAAACACATCTGGGAGCTCTGAAAATATTCCAAGAATTTTCTAACTCCGTGAGTTGGAATTTGTGGTATGTTGTCTAATAAAAAGAAAATTGGAACAGGCAAACAGCACAAGCAGCCGCAGTGTGCCGCACTCTGTCCTGACACCTCTCAAGACACCTCTAGAGCTATCCCGAGCCCAAAACCCACAAGACGTGTATAATGGGTGTAACGGAATCAAAGAGCGAAGGTTGCCGCTTTCGTTCTTCTTCTGGGGATACCACTAACCCAAGACATCTTTTGTGCGATAATTTTTTGTTGTTGTTGTTTTTGGGTGACAGATTTCGTTCCTCTGACGGAGCTTGAGAAACAGGACCTGATGGGCCATGGAGCCATGTGTCAGGTATTCAAGGCTCGCTGGACGACCAAGAATATAGATGTTGCTCTCAAACAGGTAATTATTTTATAATTATTTATTTACTTCCAAATCTTTAAGTCACTTCACATATATATATATATATCAAGAGAGATATAAATATATCTTTGAAAATGAGTTATATTTATCAGGGAAGCTAACGTGCAGCACTTGTGTTCACACAGATGATGGTACCAGAGGTGGTGCCGGAGGACTTAGCAGACTTTAGACGAGAGCTGCAGCTGACTCGGTGCGCCGATCCTCTCATCACAGCGCTGCCGTCCCATGTGGAACTGCGCTGGGGGAACGTTCGCATCAGGAACTGTGTTCTAATGCCTGACTGATGATTGGCCATCAAAACAGAGCAATGAAGCACCCGAATCTGGTGTACCTCCACGGAGGCTGTGCCGAGCCGCCCAATCTCTATCTCGTCATGGAGCTCGTCTCGCATGGTGCGGCCTCGGGACTACTTCGTGCGAAGAAACCCAACAGCGATCTGCCCTGGGAGCTCCGGTGCGTGAACAGGATTCATCAAGCGCTTGCACGTGCTAACTCCCAGCCTGTTTATGTACGAACAAGATTCCGGATGGCGCTGGATACTGCATTAGGGATGAGGTTTCTTCACAGCCAAAAAGTTTTGCACAGAGGTTTTTTGCTCGCTTGCTCGTTATCCTTGAGGTTCAATTACTGACTAACCTTCTTTTCTCCAAAGACCTTAAGACGGAGAATTTGTTGGTATGTTCCATTTTCCCATCGGCGAAGCTTTCTGTGTGACAACTTTTCCTGTTGCTTATCTTCGTACTTTGTAGGTCAACTCTCTCCAGCCCGATGCTGACACAGTTATCAAGATCACTGACTTGGGTATCTCTCGATTTTCTGAGGGAAACGCTGACACTGTGATGACTGTTGGACGAGGAACCACCAAGTGGTACAAATGAAATGTCTTCCTTCTGCTCACTCTTATCATTAACTTCTTCGCCTCCTACTTCGCAGGATGGCGCCTGAGATTCTAGAAGGCTCCTCGTCGTACTCATTTCCGGTCGACGTCTATAGCTTTGGTATCATCTTGTGGTACGCTCATTCGTATGCTCCTTCCATCTTCGCATTTGACACTTGTGGCGACACAGGGAGTTCTATTCGCAAGAGATACCGTATAGTGAAGTGCGATCAGCCCTTCGCCTTCCGGAGGTACGCTTTCGCCACCAGTTCGATTGTTGATCATGCTTCTCATTGTGGAAGTAGATGGTTGTGAATGGATACCGGCCACAGATTCGACCTGGATGTCCTCCAGCCTACCTTCAACTGATGAAAGATTGCTGGGAGGGTGGTACGTACCTTTTCACTTTGGTACGAAGACATCCCGACTCTCACTCTTGATTGGACAGATCCGACGAAGAGGCCCTCATTTGAGGAAGTCACACGACGGTTGTTCGAGATGAAGCAGCAGGTCCTCAACCCTCCCTTCTATCTTTGGTCCTTTCTCTTTTGTTTACGTAACCCCCCACTGCAGGTGTGCCCTCGGCTCAACCTACCACAATCGGTGATCTCTCTTTACGAAAATGGCGATGAGAAGGGATCTCCTCAGAAACGCCCTGTTGGCGTCAAGGCTAAGGCCAGCCCTGCGGGAGTAACCACACCCGAGAATGGTTCAGACAGCCCCTCTCGTGTTCCGAAGGACGATAAGAAGGAGAAGCGGAAAACAAAAGTCAAAAAGGAGAAGAAAGAGAAGAAGGAGAAGAAAGAGAAGAAGAAAGACGAAAAGGAAACAGGTTCCAATACATCGCAGACCGTGCAAGCAGTGTTGTCTCCTCGTCAGGACGCACGAGCCCAAGCGCAGCCGGCGGCTGAGTCTGCTCCAAAGCCCTCCGTGGGATCGATGGTGCGGAGGTACGAGAGCGCGACGGAGCAGAGGTCCGTACGTTCTCCACCACCTTCCCGACCCTCGGCGACCTCCAGCTTGTTGGGCGCTGCATCGCCACAGCCTTCTCTAGCCAAACCACGATCGGTCACGGTTGCGAGCTTTCCGCGGCCATCATCGTCGACACCACCCACACCCTCGGCCACCGGTTTGCAGCCATCACGAAGAGCAACATCGACGGACGATCTCGAACTGCGGAAGAAGAGTGGCGGCCTTCTCCCTTCGTTTGGAGCGAAGAAGAAGTTCGAAAGTGCGCGACCTGCATTGTGAGGCTTCCTTACGCACCGGAAATGCAGCATGCTGTTCGCTTGATGGTCGGCCGGACCAGTCTTTAATGCCTTGTTCCCCTATGCCACAAAGCAGGACACATGTCGCAACCAACCAGGCCTTTAGTGATGGAAGGCTTGCTGCGGAAGCCGTGGCAAAGGTCCGTGTCCATGCTGGACTTACCTTGTTTTGACTCCGGATTGGGCGGAGCAGAGATCCCACAATAGAGGCAAGAACGCACAAGGATAGGAAAGCGAGAGCATGTCGTTGTTCGGTACATGTCTTTTCCTCTCACCTACAACGGTCAGGGGCAGGTAGCGCCCGAGGGTGCCATTACTCAGAAAGCTCCATAACCCTGGTGAGACAAAGAAGCGTCTGCGCTTCCTCGAGTCGACGGATACCCCCTACCCATGGCGTCTTCTGCTTACGAGGTTGCTGACAGTCCCCTCTCCAAAAATCTAATGATCAAAACAACACCTTCTGGAGAACAACCGCTTGCACTCACGCGCTTAGTTAAATACGTCAGCAAGCAGGAGAAGGCCCACAGCGAACAATAGCTATGAAAGAGAAGGCGTTATTGTAGTTGACCGTAAGGCGAACAAAAGGTGATAAGCAGGAAAGAGAGGGTGCAGGGGTAGGTGGCAGCGAACGATTTACACGAAGTAGGACATGGTGGTGCGAGCAGGGACCATGCGCTCGTTGTCAGGAACGGCGTTGAAAATCTTGAAGTCGCGGTTGAGGTTCTCATCGAGCTCGAGAATCGAGGCCACGTTTCCGCACCGGTAGCAGTAGTTGGGAGCTGACCACACAGTGACGAGGTTCTTCTTGGGGAACATGTACTTATAGCCCTCCTGCACGAGCTGGTGGGCTCTGCAGATAAGCTCCAATCCGTTGACTCGCGTGAACTGCGCCACAGAGGCAGAGTGTCAAGAGTTAACCCTAATCCCTTGCCACGAGAGGAAGAAGCTTACCTCCTCAGTGACCTTAGAGCCGAAGAGCCAGCCCGCTCCTCGGGGGCTGATCTGCCAGGTTTCAATCTCCTCAGGGTCGGACCACATCAGGTCGCAGAAGGAACCCTCATGAGGAATCTCCTGGTTCCTAGGGATGGTCCTGATCTGATCGATAGTGCGGATGTCTGCGATCAAGAAAATTAGCATCGAGCGCAATAATTGACCGAAGATTGCATGGTACCAGGTGAGAGACCACCGTGCACGCAGAGCACCTTGCCGTCCACCAACTGCAACAGAAATCCGCATCAGCAATCCATATGGGAAATCTCGGCGGGCGGGAGTTCTCTCGTACAGCAGCGAGGGTAAGGTAATCGAAGACCTGGGTGCAGTACTTCCAGGCATTTGCGTTACCGTACTTCTGCTGGCACTCGTCGTAGAAACCGTACACCTGTGTGATCTGCCTGCTCTCGTGGTTACCCCTGAGCAGCGTGATCTTGTCGGGCCACCTAATTTTGTGTTCCCAATGCTCTCGTGAGCGATTCGCAAGATCGCGGAAAAATGTTGAAATAGGGATGTACCTGGCCTTGAGGGCAAGGAGGAGGGTGAAGGTCTCAAGACTGTAGTAGCCACGATCGACAAAGTCGCCCTTTTGAAGCAAGGATGGGGAAATGTAGGGTCAGGTAATCAATCAAATCAAGAAGCGAGAAGCCGGCCTGATGGGAAACGTTACCATGAAGATGTAGTTGGTCTGAGGGATCTCACCACCGATCCTGAAGAGCTCGAGAAGATCATAGAACTGACCGTGGATGTCGCCGCAGATGGTCACAGGCGCAGCAACAGGCTGCACGTTGGACTCTTCGAGAAGGAGCTCCTTCACCTACATACAATTCCTCGTAAGTATGTATGTTCTCACGCATCTATGTCCATCTCTCCCATCCTCCTTGAAAGGTTAATTAGCGCCCCTATTGTATGTGAGGGCTACATTTTCCATCACCTCTCTTCACATCCTCCATTGGAGCCTCCCCACGTTGTTGGAAGAATAAGAGGAAGATATTCACTTCTCTTCTCCCACGCGAGAAGGGGTGAACAAAGAGTAGAGAAAGAAGAAATTGATACCATCTCGCAGAGCTCCTTGAGGTCCTGCTCGGGCAGGTACTTGCATTGCTTGAGAATCTCAACCCATTCTTCGGGATTGCCCATTGTAATATGAAATATGTAAAGATGGGGAAGCTTTCTACGAGAGAATGGGCGAATCGATGATACACTCAAGGGATGCGAATGATGCGGTGCGTCAACGAAATAAGGGACGGTTGGCGCCGGCGCTTCCTTTCTTCTCCAATCGCCGAATCACCGTTAGGCCGTTGACGAGGTAACCGCATGAATAAAGAATTTTAAAAATTGGCGCGAGATCCGCCAGATGAAGGACAGCCCGGAACATGCGTGTAAACCAAATTTCATTAGTTACCATCAGGAGTGTGTTTGTAATTAACCCAATGACTCGGATCCTTGCTGGCGCAGAGCACGCCATGGGCGCATGTAGGTCGCTCGTCCTCCAGCATGTGCACTCCGGCGGCCGCACGGGGCAATGGTATGCTGGCGTCGTCTCGCCGCTCCCGTCGCTCCTCTCGTGTGCCCACGTTGGTTACTCCGGGGGCTGATCCAGCTTCTTGTCTCCTTCTCTCGACCTCTTGCATCAGGGTTGCAACTCGTTCGTATCCGCGAGCTCGCTCGCGACGTAAGCCGCCAGCAGGAAAGTCCTGGCGGTAGATCGTCCCCGATTCACTTGGTGTCAACGAGCTAACATAAGAGAGGTGCGAAGTGGGCATCACAGAGCCGGATTCTGCTGAGGCCTGAGTTATCGAGTCGCTGTTTGAAGGAGACTCATCGCGAATTTCACCCAAGAGCTTGCCAAGGAAGAAGCCCATGCCCTTGCCTCCCCGCTTGCGGTTATTTGCTTCGTCACCGTGCTTGAGGGAGGGAGTATGCCGGTAGGCCACCCAGTGATGCGGATTGTCGCTCCTACAGTTTTCGCCGTATTTACATTGCGGTCGATCTCGAACCTCCACGCTGTCTTCGTCACTTCGCTTGAGCTCTCGCTTCTTCTCCTTTTCTTTGTGAGGAAGAGCAGAGTCCTTGTCTCGACTTCGCCCTTCTCGAGAATCCACCTCGGCCTCCTCACTAGTGATCTGCTCCCTCGTTAGCTCTCCGTTTTCGTACATGGTAAAGCGCGAGCGCGCGGGGACCACTGGTGATCGTTGGATTTCTACCGCAACCCTTTTTGATCTGCGTATTGCTGCAGACGAGCTCATCTTCCCTGCTCCCAATTCTTTGTACGAACGAAGATCAGACTGGCGTTCTAACAAGGCACGAGGGAAGAAGGAGTACCTTGTGGCTTGGAATCTATTTTACGAGATAACCGTATTCGCCCGGATCCTTCGCGCTTGGTCACTCTTCGCTCAAAGCGCCCTTGGTCTAGCTTCTTGTTCCGTCCAATTCTGTCCGCTATGAACATCTGATATTCACGAGGAGCCAATCTGGTGTGAGCTGGGTAAAGCAACAATGCTTACGGTACGGACCTCAAACATTTGCGATTGAGAGACTAAGTCAATGAAGGGCTGAAACTCAGGCAGTTGCTGACCTACAAATGCTTGTTTATCAAAATTGCCTCTGCACAAGAGACTCGTCAGAGACTCTCTCAGCTCTCGGGATAAGGCGAAACGGAACACGTACCTATCACTATCGAGGAAGACTCTGTATGAACCCAAGAGATCCACCATAAACGCTATGAATGCGTTCGCCAAGTTCTTCGCCTCAGCCAGTGGCATCTCTTTGCTCTTTGTTGGTGCTTTACCCAGGCCGCCACTCAGCTTGCTCCACAGCGAGTAGTTTGATTTTACTTCCTGCATCCGGCCAATGTAAGAACTGTGGAGAAGCGACGACAGGAGTGGAAAGGCAGAATTACCTTGCATTTGGCGCTTACCACAGATAACAGTGGATCAAGCAGGCTTTGTGGGACGAGCTCGATATCCTCTTGCATGCTATGCGGAGAGATCAACTTATTGTTGTCTATGTCCACTAAGATGACCTCTTCCATGGCATCGGACATCGTCTTTAGTTCAGGAACGCTGTCCCTCAGTATGCCTGAAATGATAAATGCAAGTTTTAGCGCTTTGATCCAGAATATGAAACCGACGCCACCGTACCGATACAAAACGGCATAGGCGCACAACAAAAAGTCAAAAGAGAGCGGGGTAACACAGGAATGAAGATGTGCTGCCAGCTGAAGGGATAGAGCAACTGTTCCATTAATTTAGTTGATGAGTGATCGAATCATACCGCCGATAGGGAAGGCGTACAGCAACAGCGGCCTGCACACAGGTCGAAAGAGTGCTTAATCGATCGGCGACGAAGATAAAACGTCGCTCTATGATCATAGAAATGAAGATCGAGACAATCGCGAAGGGATCCATATGTCGTAGATAGGGCTCAAAATTTACATGTTCCAACAGGGAATCGCTATCATCGGGCCTGGGAACAGGTTAAGCGCTCCAGGTCCAAGTCGCGGAGAGGAGTGCGTACCGTGTGAAGTCGTATCGTTCCTTATCTTCCCGGTCCATGACCACAGGTACATGTATTGTAAGTGTTCCGCCCGGAGCGGGGAGAGGCTGTTTGAATATGGCGTTGAGAAAGATGGTGCAGGAGTCAAAGGAGCCTATAACATAAAACACGATGTGACGAGCAGGATCAATGTGAGAAAGTTCGAATGAGCGGAAAAGGGTTGGCAGCTATCGTACCTGTGGAGTCATTGTTGGCCCGTTTGATCACTTCATCGAGAATTTGAGAAAACATCTTGAAGCAAGGAATGAAGCTGATGATGCAGAAGCTCAGAGAAGTGGCATTGGAGTCCCGAGGATGTCTGGCACTAATCTGTGGGGATGAATGCTCACTCACAAGCGATCCAGTGCGGCGACAATATCCCCACCTTCAGAACGAGACATGAGTAAGTGCTGCCACAACCGTGTTGTGCAGGCATAAGGCAAAGGAGTGGCAGGTACCTCTTTTCGCCGTTCGTCTCGGTTAGAACGAAGGAGAAGGTTTCGCTGAGGCTTTTCTTGGATAAGGTTGTCGAAGCGTCGGGAAAGCAGAACTCGCTGATCGATTTCAGGAACGAGTTGTGGTGTCGTTGTGGGAAGAGATACTTGAGATAAGGAACCATCCTTCGGGCCCCGTTCTCTTTTGCATCAAGAAACACTTCCTCTCGCTGCGCGCCATCCCCTATGCCTACAACGACGAAGTAGTCGAACAGTCGCCTGCCCAGATCCGGTGCCTCCGTCATCAAGCTTCGCGGAGGCGTACGATTCGACTCCTCGTATTGAATCAATCTCTTCGCTGCTCTCCTTCCTGTTACTTGCACCGTTCGTGAGCAGAGAAAGAGCGCAATCTGCACAAGATTCCCTCCTCTTACAGCAAAGGAAGAAGGGAGAGCCCGGTGTGCTAGATATGAACGATGGCTGGATAGGAGAAAAGAAAAGAATTCGCTGCAAGCCCCTGTCGAGGTGGAGATGGCAAACGGACCTTGGATCCAACTTCAATCGATGTAGCCTCCCCCCTCCAAGGTATAATCCTTTTGCTTTCCCTTCTTCCTTTCCGAAAGTTAAACCCTCTTTTTCTCTTTTTCGGGCGGACATGCTTGATGGTTGCCTATTTAGCGTCTTCGGAGAGAACAAGAACAGAAATGAGGAGTGCGAGACCGTACCACGCAAGGTGCGCGAGGAAGCCTCGCAACGTGGTGCTCCTGGTGCGCGGTGGGTGGGCCAGCAGCTCTTCCGCAATTACCCTCTGTGATGCAAGAGCGTACCTCATAATGGCGACCACAAGAACATGTCGCCCAGCCAAGACATGTATGTTAGCTTTTCTGCGCTTCACTTACGGATGATAGGGAAGTAAGGATGGTACTTTGGATCATGAGTGGCGGATGAACCTGGATACGGCAAGAGTGTTAGGATAGAGGAGGGTGAGTGTAAATTACCTAGTCGTAACGCATTCCTGAGTCTGATTGAAGGGACATCGAGAAAAGGAAGCAACTGGGCAGGTTGTACAAAAGGAAGAGGTGGCTCTGTTGTACTCTTAATCACATCACATCAGCGAGCACTTGTCCTTCCCTTCGCCACCCATATCCGGCATACCCTCCATGCCCTTCAACAGTTCGTCGAGTTCGGGTATCTGTGGCGTGCCATCCGGACCCACACCGAATCCTGTCAACGCGACAAGTATTAGAACTAATATTACTACTCGCTGTTGTGCAAATGAGCTAGCGAAGCTAGTACCTGGGGCCATCTCCTGTACGATCTCATCCGGTGGCTGTCCATGCTCTTGCATCTAGAAAGCGGGTTGATGTTAAGTTCATCTGCACATCATCAAAGAAATAAGGGGTTTTACAGCAGGGATTTCATACCTCCTGCATTAAGTTCATGATTTCGGTCATGCTGCCATCACTCTCATAGAGCACACACAATCGCTGCACATACTCGTATTGCCGCGAGTATCTGAACAAGCTCAGTTAGACCACGGCCTTCAACGTCAAGACTTGGTTGTGAGGACGACGTGGCTTACCTGGCGTAGTCCTCCTCTGATACCTTGTCTCGGTTATTGGCAAGCCATTCAGGGTACTGTAGTGACGATGCGAGAACAGATTGCGTGAGCACATCAGGATCGACATACAGTTGCCGGACAAGGTTACGTGCCTTTTCCTTCATCTGCTTGATGGGCTCATAAAGAACGTCTTTGGACAGAAGCGAGCCCATCATCTTCTCCATGATCGACGCAAACTCAGGGCTGCTCTCCAGCTGCTCCAGCGCCTCCTTCATTGCCTCCTCTGATCCGAGCATGTCCTGCAAGCCACGACCCTGCCCGTTCTCATCGATCTTGAGGTCTTCGACCAACTTCTTGAGTCCATCCATGAGCTCCGGCGGCAGGTTGTCCAGGTCGGCCTCGCCTTCGGCCTCTGCTGCTGCCGCGGCATCACCGGTCTGTGTCGTAGCCTGCGAGTCCCTTGTTGGGGCTCCGGAGGTCGTGTCGGAATTGTTGGTGAAGGGAGCCGAGGCTGCCGCTGCTGCAGCCCGGTTGCGCTCTTCCTCTTCAAGCTGATCAAAGTCCTCTAGCGCACCTGCAGAACAGTGGAATGATGATTTGAGAAAATGCTAAATTATTTTTTCGCTATTCATTAATTTAAAACTTGATTGAAAATTGATTTTATTATCCTGTTCTTGTTTTTCATACAAAAAAAAGATTGGAATAAAAGATTACGACGTAGGAAACGGAACGGAGTGATTTGACCCAGCTGGGTCGGCAAGGGTGGGCAACGTACTGGCGAGGATGTCATCGAGGTTGGGGTCGGACATGGCAGCCGATGACTGTGTGTCAATCTGATGAGATGCGATTTTCGCGCAACAAAAAAGTTGGGACACTTCAGTTTCCCAAATTTTGTTTTAAGAAAGCCAAATTTTGTGCCCACATGTCCCAAAGGCGTAGCAGTCGACAATTCCTGTCTGCAAGAAATATTGTCGACATTCCATCTGTAGACACCCTGCCGAGTACCAGGAAGGGCACAAGCAGGCAAGTCCGGAAGCAGAGGTTATCGTGCAGGACTTGCTACGTACCGCTGAGCTGACAGTGCCGTGTTCAAGCGTGACCTGACTTCAAGTTGCTCACTTGGAAAAGCGAACACTGAATGAAACGGACGGCAACCCGGACACTCACACACCGGGCTGGCTGCGGCTATCTGCCTACAGCCGCCGGCACGACGGCCACCGCTGCCGTTGGCGGTTATTGTGGCGGCGGCAGCGTGAGCACCACAGCCAAGACCATGGGTCGCCTTGCTGCAGGCGCTCCTCCGCGTCAGCTGTCATCATCCCGATTCTCATCTTCATCTGTTCTACCTGCCTCTCCGCTCCGCACAATCTCCGCTGCGCCGCCGCGGGCGTCCTCGGTCATCTCCCGGGTGGGTGCCGGCAGACGGTGCCTGTCCACCACCAGCGCAGCTCCTGAGGAATCCACTGAGTCTACTGAATCTCCTCCCGTAAACAAAGGTAAATATTTAGTATTCTCTCACATTTAATGTGTCATTTTAGGTAGAAGAAATATTTTAAATTGGAAAAATCATTTTTCTAAATTTAGGAAATAAATAAACATTCAGATATCTCCTGTATAAAATAAAATAAAATAAAATAAAATAATTTCTAAACACAAGTGCAGGAGGTTCCTAATTATAATTTACTTGTAGCAGGGTCGCGTGGCCGCCCTCGCTCGAGTACGTCTACTCACTCGCGTATGATGCCTTATGTCCGTGAGGGATGTCCAGTGGAATGCGCGCTTGTGCGAATGCAAGTGGATGGAGTCAAAGACTTGATGCAGTGATCTGATCGCATGGATTGAATGTCGTTGTTGCTATCTGTGTGGTGCACTCGCAGAGGCCTTCTTGGCTGCCAAACAATGGGAAACGGGTAGGATACCCGCACAAGAATTTGAAGTGCAGCTGCGGAACCAGCTGTGGGAACTGGAGAACAAGAGTACTCCGATGTTGGAGTACAGTGAGGTGTCGATGCTTATCCAGCAGACCGCTCGATTAGCTCCCCCGGCATTGGACGAGGTAAGCATCATTTCTTATTCTGTTGTGTTTGTTTCGGTGTGCCTTAGTGTTAACGGATCTACCTCTGCAGTTACTACCACGGACACTGGCACTCCTGCCTCGTATGAGAGAGGCACCGACAATCCAATTCAACGCGCTCATTCAAAATCTGGCAAAGAAGGGGCAGGTACGTTTTACGAATGCATCGCACTTATTGACGCAACGAAGAGCTGAGGCAGGCCTTGTTAATGTTATTTCTGGTCTGCAGCTACGGGCAGCCCTCATGGCGTACAAGCGCATGAAAGAAGTGGGAACGAAAGCAGACAATCACACGTTCTCCTCGCTCCTGCTGGCGTGTACAGAGTTCGGCGCCCTCTTCAGTAAGCTCATGCTACTGTAACCCGGAGGTCTGATCAGTGGTCTTTCTGTTAATAGGGCTGGTAACTTCACAGCTGCGAACCGTATCTTCAAAGGTCTTACGCAAGATGGCATCATACCCAACGTTTACAACTATAACGTTATGCTTCGTGCATGTGGCAACAGCCAGGAAAAGGTTTGAATATGTCTTCTGCTCTTACGAGTAATGTTACCTGTTAAGAATGTTTGTAGGAACGTGGAGTCGCTGTCTTCGAGGATATGAAGCAGCGTGGGGTCGCGCCTGACATCCACACGTACAACATTCTTGTTGAACTGGGCACCAAGTGTCAAGATATTGACCTGAGTACGTCAGCGAGTGATGCACTTGAGGAGAACTTGAAAGTATGCAATCGCTAATCATGGAATGTCTGATCGCGGCACAGCAATACGATATTACGAGGAGTTAGTGCGCGAGAATCCGTCCTTGATGGAAAGGTCGAATCTGCTGGCACACGTTATTCGGGAATGTGGCAAGATGGGCAGACTGGCCGATGCCTTTCGCTTACACGACTTGACGTTGAGCAATTGTACGACTCTTAAAGATGATGTGGTCGTGCTCTCTTCGCTCGTCGATGCGTGCTGTAGGGCAGGCGATACGGATAAAGCCATAGACCTATTTAGGAGTATGCTCCTTCTCTATATTACGTTGCTAAGACCGCTCACGCTGAATACTTCATGTCTTAGGAATGTGGATCGAGAAACAGGTGAAACCCAACGTTGTGACCTATGGAACGTTGATCCGATCCTTATCTCTCAACAAGCGAGTATCAGAAGCATTCGACTTGTACAGGGTTAGAGGCCTCTCGATGCTGTAATCTACACAAACGTGCCTTATAACGCGTACACAAACACTTCAGGAAATGCGAATCTGCGGTATTCGACCAAACACTGTGCATTTCAACGGCCTCATGCTTGGCTGTGCTCTGGAGAGGAGGCTCGATGACGCTCTGAACACATGGAAGGAAATGGACAAGCTGCACATCGCTCCAACTGCAACCGTGCTCACTTCGATCGTTCTCATGCTTACTGAAGGGGATCTCAAGGTTGTTGATAGGTACAGTTTAACTAGCCACTCTTAAGTCCCCGTACCAACACTGGGCTGATCGCTTATTCCATCTAGGATGGTTGAATCGCCTGAAAGTCCAGCACCAAGTGAAAACAGCTCGTCTATCCCTACGCCAGCGCTCGCCAAGGATCCGGAGGAACTGGCCCGTGATAAGCAACGCCTTCTGCTCGCTCAACAGATCGTAACAGATTGCAAGACGCGATACTTCTTGCAACCAACCACGCTGGTCATCCAGAACCTTCTCCGGCGATGCATTGAGCTTGGCGAGATAGCGCGTGGTCGAGAGATTCTGCAGATGCACGATGACCACGAGAGTGCTCCGCTGCAACCGTTGGTCGCCTACATCAAGAGCCAGCCATAGCTCCTGAATTCGTTGTTTCACGGAAAGAGTTTCCTCCGCAGTCAGCATTAGCAAGAGTTTAAAGGAGGCTGTACTCTGCAGTGGGCATGATCAGGGAATGGCTTCAAATGACGCAAGAGCAATGATGACACAACGATTGGATAAAGTTACTTTTTCTGGGCCACCAAGAGCGACCTGGAGTCGAAGGCTGAACCCTGTTCCTCATAGACACAACGGTTTCCTCTGCCTAAAGGTGTTGTGAGGGCTCCACATACCCAACCATGCTTCTTCATGACAGTGGGCAAATTGTAAGGTTTTTGGCTTTTAGAAATGACCAAATCGCTTTCGGAAACACTTCTGAAAGGATTTCAAATCCACGCAAAGTCCTTTCGGAAAAAGTGAAGGCTTCTTCGTGTGCTGACACACCTGCAGCGACATCTTCGTAGAAGCTGAGAGCAAACTACAAATCAGACGAGAAAGATGGGATGCTGCCCGAGCACAGAGAATTCGGAAGACGAGGAGCGACAACATCTCGTCAATCCACATGACGAAGGGCCGTCATCGATGCCCAAGGACTGGGTCGACAAGTACAAGGTCTTCCTGGAGGAGAAGGAGAGCCATCGCCAGCCCCAACACAACGACAACGACCCAGCAAAGTACCACCTTGATGACGATTTTAAGCGACGATTCCGAGATTGGCAGCGCCCCACCCACCATTAAGTGGAAGGAGAAGAGCGGGACAGGGATATCCAAGTAGAGCGTAAATTCTTTACCCCCCTTGTAAATAATTCAATATTCGAAAAAATTAAAAAAAACATTTTTCTTCCTTTTCGAGAGCGTTAAGAAAAATCAATTGATGCATTCATCTTGAAGGACTGGGATTTAATTTTTTAAATGCCTTTACAAATTCATTTGTTTTGTTTTGTATTTATTTGTTTTGTTTTGTTTTGTTTACAATTGATATACCTACGTGAAACAAGGATAGGGTACGTAAACAAGTTGTAATTGTGTTACATTGAATGGTGTACAGTTTTGTCAAAGAACCACAGGTGTGCAGGAGCATCATATCTTCTTGCTCGCAGACGTGATGTGGAGAAAAACGCAAGCGATGACGTGGAAGAAGAAGTACTGCATGAACAAGAAGAGGAACGACGCCCAGAGGCTTCCCTGATCGTTGTCGAGGTTGAGAATCTGAAGTACGGCCTCGCCAGCTGCGTGATGGTACGGTGATGTAAGGCAACATTCAGTCATCATAGATGTGCGGGTGTGGGCAGACGTACTCGGGATGCAGACGAGATCAGTGCTGGTGCAGGTGAACGTGAGGCCTTCGAACTCATTGCGGACTACAATCTGATAGCCGTACTTCCATAGCGAGAAGTACTTGAGCCTGCATGAGGTACACAGACGCCGTGATCAGGCCATCAGGATCATCCAAGAAGCAAATCAGCTACGGTGGAGAAGGTACCATATGAGCCAATCGGGAATGGAGTCATCGTTGATGAAGAATCCACCAAGCAGAAGCAGCGGGATGATGATGACCGGCGTGAGACCAAGAGCAGCGTTCTGATTAGGCGCTGCTGCGCTGATGGCGAACCCCATGACCTGCGCCACCATACTGACCACGATACACGCCGCTATGAAGATGAAGAACTTGCCGGCGTCGATTTGATAGCCCACCTAAGCGACAGGGACACCGACAATGAGGAAAGAGAGACTGGCAAGAAGGCAGCGGTGCGCGTACCATGAAGTAAGTGATAAGACCTTGAATTGTGGGGAAGATGATCAGCCAGGGAGTGTCGGCGATGACCTTTGCGAGGTAGTAGGTGAAGGTGCTGTAACTCCCCATCGATCGCTCTCGCAGGAAGACAACCCGCTCCGCTTGAAAGGCGAGAAGACTGCCCATCAGTGGGCCCAACGCGAGCGCCATGACGACGAAGAAGAGGGATCCCTGCCTGTCAGAGATGCCTCGCTGATTATCGTCAAGCTGCCCATTCCCCCTCACGACATCAGCCGAAGATATCTTTACTTTCGGTCTGATAAAAAGAACCGTACCTGGAGATAGATGAGACCCACGACGAGGGCGAGGAAGATGGCTTGAATGAATCGTGCTGGTATCTGCATCAGGTCGCGGAACTGCATAAGCGTGCTTCGGATCACCAACAGCCCGAGTCGGTACAGAATGTTGGGCCCCTTGACCACCTTGATTGAGTCCACCTCTGCATTTAATGAATGAACAGATTGGAGGGCAGGGTAAGATGGAGCGGCAGAGGAGCATTGAAAGCGAAGAAAGGCTACCGAAGTCGTGTTCGTCATACGACCGACGGATAAAGCTGGCAAACTTTCTCTTCGAGGCTTTACTCTCCGTGACGTCTTCTTCAACGTTCTCAAGCGCATCCTTGTACTTCCACCCATTCTCGGTCAGCTCTGGTAAGCCGTTTGCTGATCGATAAGATGTGACCAGATGCTGTAGACGTGCTTCGCCTTGTTCGCGATCAGAGATGTAACTGTCTGTCTTTACCAGATTCACTGTGGGAACAAGCATCTGAGTTATAACAAGCCAAGTGGAGGACTTGTTCTGGATGTTCGTACTGATGAACTCGGCAGGATTGGTGTACTTGGGACACTTGTACCCGAGCTTGGCAAAGTACGCCACCACCCGCTTCGGAGAGCCGTTGTATACAATATGGCCATCGGCCATGAGGATGATGCGGTCGAACTTGAAGAAGATATCCGTGCTCGGCTGATGGATTGTGGTCACGATGGTTCGGCCCATTGATGCCAAGCGCTGCAGCTTCTCCATCAATGAGTACGAGGTCGATGAGTCCAAGCCTGTGGAGAATGACGATTGAGAATGACAATGGACTTGGCTTGCATGAAGAGAACACTACGTACCGGAGGTTGGCTCATCAAGAAGCAGCACCGAGGGATCAGTAATCATCTCCATCCCGATGCTTACCCGCTTGCGCTGACCGCCCGACACGCCCCGCTCCTCCACGTTACCTATTCTTGTCTTCTGGCAGTCCTCCAGCCCCAACTGCGTGTTCATCATGTACCGCAAGCGAGCCAATCAGACATCAAGCCTACCTACGTAAGAGAATAGAAAAGAGGGTACTTCACACACCTCATCGATGAGCGAATCCACCTTACTGCCCTTGTTGCGTTCCTTTAGCGGAAGCTTGAGCTGTGCAGTGAACCACAGCGTCTCTCGTGGCGTCAGGCTCGGATAGAGAATGTCATCCTGATGATGATGATGATGAGCCATCTCTCCTGATGATGATAGGGATGCATGGAAGCAGCATTTATACCTGCATGATATAGGAACACAGGCGAGCCCATCTCTTTGCGGAAACGCGCTCACGAGGGACGTCGTTGATTGTCAAGGAGCCCTTGATGTTGCCATCACGCACCCGACCTGCCAGCAAGCTCAGCAGTGTCGTCTTGCCGGCACCTGTTAGGCGTGGAGCCGTTAGTGTATGCCACTGGCGGTACATTTTTTATCTCCGACTCCCTATGAACCGGTTTCGTATTTGCGCCGAGCTCTCACCACCTCAAGGTTGAGCAAAGAGGAAGAAGGAAAAGGGACAAGAGGGCACGTACCGGAGGGACCCATGATGGCGGTGACCTCGCCCGGATAGAGCTCGCCATGAAGGTCCTTCAGGAGCGTCTTCTTGACCTTCTTGCGGAGCGGGTTCCGGCCCTCCTTCACTCTATAAAACAGCTTCTGGAAGCCGAGGGTCACCGGAATGAACTTAGCCCGCTTCACCTTGGACATGTTGTACACGGTGGCGCGGCTGCCGGGCTCCCCCATCGTGCTGCCTCGTCGCTTCTTTCTCTTTCGGGTTTCCGCTCCGTTTACACTCGCGCCGTTTTCTTCTCCCTCAGTTTCCACCATCTCTACTTCCTCTTCCTCTTCTTCTTCTTCGCTCACCTGGGAGGCCGTGGACTCGTCCTCACCATTCTCCTCGGCGTGATGTCGACGTTGCAGCTGCATCTCTTCATCGCCGTTCTCCTCATCCTCCGTTCCGGCGTTGGCAAACCCGACTCGCCGGTCCATCTTGTTATCTTTTTATCGATGATGCCGTTGTGTACTCACTTGACTGGCGTGGACGGCGGGCAGGAGCTCAAGAGTAAATACAAAAAGTAGTGCAGGTGCTCTTCTCCGGACTTATGTGGGGGAAGAGTACCAGGACCTTTCCCTCTTCCCGCCCAACCATCAGCAACTCAATTAATACGCGAGCTGGGCCAATAGCCTTATGGCGGGGCGTTTCAGTTTCGGTTATGTTTCGATTTTCGAAATCATTTTCGATTAACCAAATCTCATTGGCAAAATGTAATTCTCAATTTTTTCCAAATGATTTAGAAACACTCCAAAATTTACCACACCGTGTTGGTCGCTGGCTACAGCTCAACAGGCCGACACTGGTCGAACGGAGGCTGGTTGTAGAGCTTCCGACCACCCATATAGCTGCCCTCGATGGCCTTGCCAGAATAAACCCTCATGTCTCGTTCGTACTCGGCGATTGCTGCAGCCAAGGTACCTCCGGAACTGGTGATGATGGCCTCACACAGCTTGCGTGCGTCCTGCAGGGCCGTGTTGGCTCCAACACCTCCGGTGGGAGACATAACGTGCACTGCATCCCCAAGCAGCGTTATCCTTGCCGACGGTTCCCACAGAGGGAGCTCGGGCTTGAACGAGCAGATGCGAAGAGCAGAGGCCTGATCGACGGATTGCAGCTGCAGGAGAGAACGGACGGTAGGATGCCACGATCGCGTGAGTTCTAGAGACAGATCGACTGCCTCTTGGTGAGAGAGACCCGTCAGCTTATCGTCACTCACCCCACCGGTCGATAGGCGGAAAACCAGAACCCAGTACACGTAGTCCTCCACGCTGTGCAGCCTGCCGGAGGAGACCACCGCCGTATTCTTGCCAAACCTCATCGGCTCCAAGAACAGCGTCATTGGCCTCTTGTCGTGGACGATGCTCATCCCACGCAGCGCTTCCGGAGGGAATTGTGCCAACAGCTCGGGCGTGATGAGCGTTTTGCCGTAGATACAGCGGCCATCGGTGTCCACCGGCACGTGATGTGGCAGGTACTGGCGCCGCACTCTCGATCGCCATCCATCAGCGCCCACCAATAGGTCGCCTTGAGTCTCAGAACCATCCGTGAAGTGCGCAGTAATCTGTGTATGTGAAATCACGTTATTCATCCTCTTTCACATCATCAACCTCCAGTCGCACCTTGCTGCCGTCCTCCGAGACGGTGTAGCGCTTGAACTCCTTACCGAAGTGAATGTCGTCCTCAAGCCCAATCATCAATAAGCTCCGCAAGATGGTCCTGTCCTGGGCGTACGACGGGCCGCGTCGCCTTGGCGGGCCCTCCCAATCCAACATGAGTTGGCCGGTCGGCCCATCCAGACCGGCACCGCGCTCGCCGGTCTCCTGAGCGGAAGTACCTTCGAACAGGGACCATAGGTCATCATTAAGGCACGCCCTCAACGCAGCGGCTCCGTCCTCGTTGATGCGGAGGCGATAGCCCTGTGGGCGGTAGTGTTGTGCCAGATCCCTCTCGAAGACCGAGACCTTCACTCCCTTGTTTTTCAAGCCCTGCGCCAGGCAGAGTCCTCCGAGGCCTCCGCCTATGACAAGTACGTGCATCGAGCTCATCCACTTGATGTTGTTGTAGTGTGTTTGTTTGTGTTGGTTTGGCTGTATGAGCGTGTAAACAAGCATCGCTTTAAGTACCCTCTGGAGCACCAAACGTTGAGCTTATTGGTTCGAAAATTTGCGAGTAACCTTCTTTGGTTGGCTGACCAGTCGAAAAATGCCCGTGTGCCTTCCTCGAACTTCCTGTACCTCCGGAGATGCTTGTTCCTAAAGAAGGAAGCACAATAAGAAATCACCCCTAGTGGTGGTCCTAGTAAGTATCATGATGCCGGTGCTGGCGGTTCTGGCAAAGGCAGGGGGCCAAGTTGCTTAAGGCACCACCCATTCATCTGAGGCAGGTTCGTCGTCCTCACTACGAAGCTCCTTTGTCCCATCGACTCAACCAAGTCAGAACTGACGCGGGGTACTGTTAGGTAGGCGTGCACGAGAGAGGACTCCTCCCAGATCTGACCCCGATCAGCAGCAAACACAAAGGCCGACATAGACATATCCGTGCGAACCTTGAACGACAGGGACTGGAGACTCAAGCGTGGCTGCGAAGCTGCCCTCATGTTTTTGTGTATCCACCAGCAGAAGAAGTACAAGCAGCAGGCAAGATTGTTGCCCGTGAGAGGTAATCTCGCACGAATTGTACGGCGCCTTCCTTGGTCGGCTCCGTGGATTCCCATTGCCAACTCACCAGGGCCTCCTTCAGCTCACCTGAATAGGAGTTTTAATAAGAATGACAAGTGACCGCCTTCCTTCGCCAGAGGCGAAAATGTACCAACGCTGCGGCCATGTAGTTCCTGAGGCAGCAATTCTTTGATCTCGTTACCCTAACCAAGTTGAAAGCGTGTGAGAGAGAGCAGGGAGCAACAGGAGCCAAGAGCGTACATTCAGCAGAGGTTCCATAAGAGCTGCCTTGGCAACTCCTTGCTGGCTCAGCGCTCGCTCAAATAGTTGCCCTAAGGGAGACAAAGTTCAGATTTTTGCTTATTCATTGGCCAGTGTGGAAAAGCATCACGTACAATCGAAATGGTACTGCGGAGATGAGTGTAAGAGAATTGTGTGCGCTACCTGCGTAGACAGCTTCCATAGCTCCCTATTGTCGCGCAACCTAGCAGGCATATAATCGCATGTAAGCTTACCGAAGCTAGCTTGACTGAGCAAAAGCGTAAGTCGCACCAATGAAGGATATCGTGCTTCCTCCTCTGCACGAGTATCTCATAGCCAGTGTAAACCTCGTCCTCCTCTGAGTCCTCATCCGCCATGTTGTGAAATGCATTTATAGTCGGAATGAACTCGTGAGCCAAGTGCATCAGATCCACTGTCGCCCTAAGCAATTCGCGTAGTTCTCGGGCCCATGAGGGAGGCAGCTGCACGCTAATAGGTAAGCTGCTAGTTGAAATGGCAACATATCAAGTCTACGTACAGCAAGGCAGCTCTTTAACAGTCCAACAGTGGTTGATGCTAACTGAGGGCTGTACGGATTATAACCACTCCTACCACAGCGACAAGTCAAAATGACGTGCTCTAGCGCAATAGCACTAGTAAGACGAACCAGTTGGCAAGCAAGGACGGGCTAACGAAAGCAAGAAGAGTAGCCATTCCTTCCCTCACTGCTTGCTCCTTATACCACGGCAACAAACTAGATAGGGCAATGAACGCGTAAGCATGCAAGACTAGCAGCTGTCTCTGCTGCTCGAGCAAGGAAGGAGGGTCACGCACCTACGCATGTATGAGGCGGAGCTTACAGCCTTACTGGTGGTCAGGTCGTCCCAACTATTGATAGCAAGAGAAAGCTCAGCGGCCAGAGGCGGCAACGAACTGAAGGTTGAAAGAGCAGATGGCCGCGCATCGCCGGCATCGTTTGCTGGGCCCACAGTCGAAATTGATTCAGGAAAGATGAACAGTGATCGGTGCAGACCGAGACTGCAACCAATCACAACTATGAGACAGTTGGAAACAGACTGTCAGGGCTGATAGGGCACATACCGCGCTAGGTCCTCATACATGCATGCGCTGTTTCTGTGTGTCAACATCTTCCTGATCTCAACGTTGTGCCGCGCCAACTTCTTTGCGTCCAATTTCGAATTAAAGCTGGCCTGATCGGATGCTATCTCAGGCTATTGCATCAACCAGGTGGACGAGAAGCCATGTGGAACGATAATCTTACCTGCACCTTGGGATGTTGCAATGCGTACTCAAGTTCAGGATCCACCGTCAAGTTATATGATCGGGAAAATCGGATCGCACGTAACACGCGAACTGGATCATAGAGCAGCGAATTGAGCGCTGGCCCTGGCGTTCTGAGCAACTGATGCGTCAAATCTGCGAGCCCCTACGAAAGAGAGAAGAGGATATACGATGACAATTAGGTCCATCACCACTAGTGCAAAAAGTCCTTCGAAGAAACAGAGTACCATATCTGTGTAGTCCTCGATCGTTTGTTTGTGTAAGTTGTAGAATAGTGAGTTGATGGTGAAATCCCTCCTAATGAGCAGGGTTGAGTTAGTAACTTCCTTCTCATGTTGGCAGCTGACTTTCTCTACCTGTATGCATCCTCTGCCCAGGAGGGCGCCGTTCTTTGCTGAAATCGTAGTTCTCTGTTGAGAAGCCACACCGACCACCGGTTCCCTCGCGACTCAACCTGCATTTCATTTGCTGTTTTGCGTGCATGTACAACGTTAGGGCTGCTTAGCACAGATTATATCCAGCAGTTGCCAACCCTCACCTGAGCCTCGTCGATGCCGATCTTTACGCGCGTACTCAGTCAGGAGTTGACAAAACTTTGAACCCTGAGATAAGACCTGATATGTGAGTTCATTGCAATCAAGGCTTCACCAGCGTTGGCCCTACGTGCCTGAATATCGCTTAGTACAAAGTCCATGCCTGGCAGCCATCGCTCATCAGGGAACATGAGCTGCAATTACACACACCACATCAAAACGTTCAGTTCCTTGCCAGCCTGCGCTGCACCAGCGAGCAGCATATGTCCAGAATGCACCACGCACCCTATCTCGAATCCAACCACCCGAAAGCCGGATCTCTGTCGATAGATCGTAGTGTTGGAGGGCAGAGAGCAGGAACGTAAACACCTGATAATCCGTCGAGTCGCACTTGCCTCCTGCCCTTGTGAACTGCACAGTGACAGCAGGAACAACGTATATTTTTAGCTCCTACCAAAAACAATAGTATTTTTATCCAAAAATAATAATTTAAATGTGCACGATAAGAAAATCAAAATAAAATAAAATAAAAACAAGAAATCAATTTTAAAATAAGAATAAAATAAAATAAATTTTATAAATCGTTAGCGGAATAATTATTTACCGGAACAGGGTGAGGTCTTGCTTCTGCTGCCGCTGGGCGTCGTTGTGATAGGCTGGCGTGCCCACCATTTGAACGCAGCCCTGGTGTGTGCGCATCGGCGAAGCTCATCTTCTTCGAGGATGTCCAGCGTTTGGCGCGAATGTCTCCAAAGACGCGGGACAGCAGCGGGACGCGTGCCATTGATTGACGGCGATCCCGCACGAGGCCTGCGCTCGAACTCAGTTGGCGCAGCATCAATCGATGTGGAGAGGCCAGCCCGTGTTGGGTCATGTGGCCCGGGGCATGGTGAGGTGTCAGCCCTCGTAATCGTCGCACCAACGACATGTATTTACAAAAATCTTACGCCAAATTTGCCAATTACGAAGATTTAGTCTGGAATTCTCAAAACGTGTTTCGTAAGATATTTAAATTTGCAGAAACAAAAGAACTCTGAAGAAAACATAAAGAAATGATTTAAGGAAAATACAGAGGGATGGCAGAAAGGGGCGAAGCAGCACGGCTCCGCGAGGATGCCGAAGAGGGAGAGGAAGTAGCGCCATCGGACGTGCAGCAGCAACAAGGGGATCAGGGCAGTCCACATGCGACGGAATGCCCCCACATGCGGCATGCGTGTAACACGCTCTCCTTCCTCTTGTCCGCAGGCGCCCTCCTCACGCTGGTCCGGGTACAGCACGCGAAAACCAGCTCCGCCCTTGACCTGGTGACGTCAGCATGTGGACTCTGACTTAGCATCTTCCGGCCAGGGTCCATCCGATGCGCGTGGTGTAGCGGGTGCGGCCGGTCTGCTGGTGGCGGCCTCGGTGGCGTGCGGCGTGGCCAACAGCGGTCTTCTCCTGCAGTCACATCCTCCGCGCGATCCGGGAGCCACCATGTCCCTCCGCTGCGTCCAGCCTCTGTCGCGCTACTGCCTGCTCACCGCCGTTGGTATGTCTTCATCAATTTTCTGTTGACTCTGGCCTCAAGGCGCGGATCCTCACATCCTAACAAAACAGGAGGAACTACTGCCGTGGCCCTGGCTTGGCTGTGGCGTCCTTGAGGATCGGGATAGTTGTATTCCTTCTTCTTGCCTGGGCTGGAACACGCCGTGATTGGACGATTTTTAAAATGAAGGTAATAACCGATTGGTTGGATAATTCGTGGGCAGACAAGACGTTGACAAGGACATGGTGCGATTGGCCTATTTTTTGATAGGAAGAGCCAAAACGAACGACGTGCAACATGTCCCTACTCGATACATCTTGCATCAACTAACACACATCGTTCCTTCTAACCTCCTTCTTTAGCTCCACTCTCACCTTTCCGGCAAGACCGCTTACCTCCTGATCTCCTTCGTCAGCATCTGAAACTTCATCACCTTCATCGTTAACGTTTCTAGTCATCAAACGCAAGCATGAGCACAAGCAGCAGTAGTAGCGAAGAGGATCAGGAAATGCACCAACTAGACCGAGAAGGCAAGGAAAAGGTGGAGAACCACGTCGAGGAAGAAGTCGACGAACAGGACGAGCCCTCCACCGAACACGGAGGCGAGTCGGACGAGAATGACGACGTCACACTGCCTGGCGGACCGACGAACATCATCCCCGTGACGATGAAGTTCAAGAATCTGTTCTTCTCGGTCAAGATGCGCAAGAGCAAGAATCCCTTCCAGAAGAAGGTCAAGAAGACGCTCCTGAAGGACCTTCATGGCGAGCTGCGTCCGGGTGAGGTCACCGCTATCATGGGTCCCTCCGGTACGTACCCTCTTCCTTCTTTTTCTTCCGACGGTGGAAACGCTTGAAATTTTAACGTTAGACTTCATTCGCCTAACAGGTGCAGGCAAGACGACATTGCTCAACTTGCTGGCAGGCCGTGTGCAGAGCGGTACTACCGAGGGCACCCTCACCGTCAACGACATCGATCGGCATCTCATCTCCGATCGAAGATGGTCGCGTCTGTGCTCGTACATTATGCAGGTACTCGTCACGAGTTCCCTCATCTCCTTGTGGACAACAAGATGATAGAATCATCTTCTTTTGATTGAATGAAGAATGATCACCACTGATTCGAGAGAACGCTGTTTAGGACGACGTGATGTTCCCCTCCTTGACACCACGCGAGACACTTTGGTTCGCTGCTCAGCTGAAGCTCCCCATCACCGAGCGTAACAAGCGGGCCAAGGTCACTGCACTCATCAACGAGGTACACAATCGAAGCACATCTACAAGAATATCTATGAATCGAGACTGAATCGTAGCTGTCCTTTGTGCGTGGACATGCAGTTGGGATTAGAGAAGTGCCAGAAGACAAAGGTGGGAGACCCTGGGCATAGAGGTATCTCCGGTGGCCAACGTAAACGAGTGAGCATTGGCATGGAGATGATCACCGATCCATCCATTCTCTTCCTTGACGAACCCACTTCCGGTCTCGATTCGTCGACCTCCTATTCTCTTATTGAGAAGCTGCAGAGATTGGCTTCTACTGGTCGCACCATCATGATGACGATCCATCAGCCGAGCACGGACATCTTCTTCAAGTTCGACAATCTGATGCTGCTTGCTGATGGTCACATGATCTATAACGGCCCGACCAAGGATGTGGTGCCATACTTTGAAAAGCTGGGCTACAAGTGCCCTCAGTACACCAACCCTGCCGAGTTTGTCAGTACGACCTCGATACAATGTTGTTCTACCACAAGTCCAGATTGACCATCTCCCTCACTGTCGTGCAGTGAACCTGGTGAAGGCTGACAGCTACATCTCCTCCAAAGAGGAGGGCGAAGCACGTCTCAAGCATCTAATCAGCGCCTATCGAACGGAACACAACCTGCCGGAGCTCACTGAGGATGGCTGTGAATATGCCGATTCTTCTCTCAACGAGGACAATAAGCATCACCCTCGATCCAAGGCGCGCGAACTCCTCAAGAAGCGGCCTCATCTTCATCATCATGACGGTAACCATGTCTGCGTTCCTTACCTCGAGAGCTCGTTCTGACTTGATTTGGAATCAGACATCGCCAAGATTCCAGTCACGAAAGGCCCGAACTTCTTGTATCGTTGGGGATTGTTGCTATTACGTGGCTTCTTGATTCAGGTGCGGGATCCAATGCTGCTGCCATCAAGAATCGTGCAGTCCCTCTTCTTGTCTCTCCTTGTAGGACTCCTCTACCTACGTGTACGTAACCAAACCAGTACTGGTTGGTTTTCTCCTATTCTGACAGAAGTGTTTCATTACAGATTGGTGACGATCAAGCAAGCATACGCGACAGACAAGGGTCACTCTTCTTTGTCATCATGGCCTTGACCATGGGACCTATGTTCAGCTGCCTTTCGGCATTCCAAGCGGAGCGTGTGATATTCATACGCGAGCATTCGACGGGCAGCTACACCACGCTGACGTACTACCTTGCCAAGGTCCTCGCCGACTTCCCCTTCCTCACGGTCATGCCGGTCATTCAAGGCATCATCTCGTACTGGATGGTGGGCTATCAAGCACAGCCTGACAAGTTCTTCATCTACCTTGCCGCCTGTATCGTCGTTTCTATGGTCGCGCACGCGCTGGGTCTTGCCGTTAGCGCCGGAGCTCCCAATGTCCAGATCAGCATGGCTCTAGCGCCTCTCGCGATGATTCCTCTGATGCTCCTTGGAGGCTTCTTCATCTCCGATGATGCCATTCCCAAGTACATCATGTGGTACGTACCTTTCCATGATGTTCTCTCCTCCCCAAGTGTTCCTCACCTCGGGTCATTGCCGTTTGTTCAGGCTGAAGTACTTCTCGCCATTCAAGTATGGATTCCAGATCATAGCTCGCGGCGAATTTGAGGGCCTCACCTTCTCCTGTCCCGACGATCCGAACAGGTGCACACAAAGTACGTCAGTTCCCCCTGTTGGTTGTTGTGCATGCCCAATAACAACCAACTGACCAACGCAAACATTCACCAGCTGGAGAGGAGGTACTGGCCGATCTCAGTTTGGACAACGACGAGGGAACGTTCTGGGCGTCATTCCTATTCCTCTTCATGCAGTACTTCTTCTTCCACGTCATCGCCTACGTGCTCTTGCGTATTACTGCCGGCAGGCAGAAGGCCTAAGATCACACGATACCCAGCCTCTCTGATCTACCTCCTGCTCATGCTCCTCACTTCTCTCTTTTGCAGTTTACACCACTCCTTGATAAATGTACATTATATCACAGAATGAATAGCTGTCCACAGGGACTAAGTTCAACTTAGTTGGCGTTGACGGCAAGGGACAGATCCACGTACGTGCTGTCGTTAAAGTATGTCCCCCGTTCGGCCATTTTCCTGGCTAACTGCCCGTGTGGTCAAGAAAAACCTCTTCCGTCTTCGCAGAAGTTCGAGAAACACAAATCCCGGATAGCTACCAACAGAAAAAGACCGGCACCTTTTTTTGATTAGCCGGCAATTCCTGCGTCCCCATTGGATCTAAAATTTTTTGTTGCGAGGCGGCTTCCTGATTGGTCCGAAAATGAGTAATGCTACGGTCGGACAATAAAATTCCGAGTAGGGTTGGTAGCAAAGCACCTGAGAGAAGTGCCGGAAGAGGAGAAGAGAAGAGCAGTCACTCCACTTCTCTCTTTTTTACTCTGTTCTACTCTCTCTCTTCCTCGTTCACGTCCGACAGGAAAAGCCTTTGCCTTACCAGCGGCTGATCCATCATCAACTCTGTCCGTCCTGTCGAGCAGCCAGGAGGAGATCAAACACAAACACAGACACTACTCCCGGGCGTGCATATCACTATTTTAGGATGAGCGGTAGCGATACGGAAGGAGAGGAGCACCTGCATCATCAGCAGCGGGACGTGGAGGCCGGACACCAGGCGTCATCGCTCGACTCCACTTCGTCCTGGAGCGAGGGCGATGCCGACGGCGGAGTCGTGTCTCCTGCGCATAACACTCAGGCGCTGAGCAGCGGGAAGGACAAGAAGAAGAAGAAGAACAAGAACAAGCAAAAACACAAGTCCGATGGGGAAGAAGAAGATGAAGCGTCAGACGTAGACAATGAAGACGACGTCGACCTGGAGGACCCCCGAGCCGAGTCCTCGGATGAAGCCGATCACAGCAGCAGCTCGGGCGAGCAGAAGCACATGGTCGCGGATGACAAACACCACCACCACAAGCCCAAGTTCATCCCGCTGACGCTCGAGTTCAAGAATCTGTTCTACTCGGTCAAGGTGCGCAAGGACAAGAACCCCCTTCACAAGAAGGTCAAGAAGACGCTCCTGAAGGACCTTCATGGCGAGCTGCGTCCGGGCGAGGTCACCGCCATCATGGGTCCCTCCGGTACGTGCCCTCTTGTCCCTTTTCCTTCTTCTTTTTTAAATCTTTTTGATTTGATTTATATTTTGATGCTTGATTTAATTTTAATTTTAGTTTTTGTGTAAGTTTCCTCGGAGCTTCCCGTTTGTTGCCCAGCACACGTGGAGGAAATTCCCGATCCATAATACGAAAGAACTTTCTTTTTACAATTACGTTTGCGAAAAAAGGAATAACTATTTTATGCGGAAATTGAAGGAGAAAAGCCGGACTTAAAAAACTAATCAACACGATGTTGTGATAGGTGCGGGTAAGACGACGTTGCTCAACTTGCTGGCCGGCCGTGTGCAGGGCGGCAAGATCAAGGGCTCGCTCAATGTCAACGACATGCCGAAGAAGGATATCCCTCACAAGGTGTGGTCGCGGCTGTGCTCGTACATCATGCAGGTACTGTGAGAACTGTTGTCTTTACATAGCAATCATGCTCCCGTTGTGTTCGATTGATGGTTCTCTCATGCTGATACGCTTTGATGATCTTCAGGACGACGTACTGTTCCCCATGTTGACGCCGCGAGAAACGTTCTGGTTCGCAGCCCAGCTCAAGCTGCCGCTTACGGAGCGCAACAAGAAGGAAAAAGTTAATGCTCTAGTCGAAGAGGTACGGAACGGCCGACTGAAAGGATTTCCGACCGGATGATCGGAATGTCTTACGTTTGACTCCCACTCGCAGTTGGGATTGGAGGGATGCCAAAAGACAAAGATCGGCAATGCTGAGCATCGAGGAATCTCTGGCGGTCAGCGAAAGCGAGTGAGCATCGGCATGGAGATGATCACTGACCCATCCATTCTCTTCCTTGACGAACCCACTTCCGGTCTCGATTCGTCCACCTCCTATTCTCTGGTGGAGAGCCTGCGGCGATTGGCATCGCTAGGCCGTACTATTGTGACCACAATCCATCAGCCGAGCACGGACATCTTCTTCAAGTTCGACAAGCTGATGCTGCTTGCTGATGGTCACATGATCTATAACGGCCCGACCAAGGATGTGGTGCCATACTTTGCCAAGCTGGGCTACAAGTGTCCCAAGTATAACAATCCTGCCGAGTACATCAGTACGTGTTTCTTCTTTTATGCAAGGTAAAGGAACGCAGCCTTATCTTCCATCATGCAGTGAACCTGGTGAAGGCGGACAGTTACATCTCCTCCAAAGAGGAGGGCGAAGCACGTCTCAAGCACCTCATTCAGGCGTACCGAGAGGAACACAACCTTCCAGAACTCACAGAAGATGGTGGAGACTATGCCGATGGCATCAAGCGAAGTGATGGAGAAGAGATGAAAAGCCGTTCCAAAATCACAAAATCAATCATTCGTCGGCGACGAACACACCATGAAGAGCATGGTACGTGCTTCGCCTAGCAGCATCCTTCGTCCTTGACTGACTGTCAACTTCTCTCTTGATTCAGATATCAAGAAGATAAAGGTGAGGAGCGGTCCGAATTTCCTCTATCGATGGGGGTTGCTCCTTATCCGTGGCGCAATGATGCAAGCTCGAGATCCAATGCAGATTCCTGCAAGGCTCATCCAAGCCCTCTTCCTCTCGTTGCTCGTTGGCTTCCTCTATCTACAGGTACTGTTTCACTGTCCTACCTAGTCTTTGGTTGAGGGATCTCATCTCAGTCTTACGCTCCATGCACAGATCGGTAATGATCAACAAAGTATAGGTGATCGTGAAGGATCGCTCTTCTTCATTGTCATGTCGATGGCTATGGGCCCCATGATGGGATGTCTCGTAGCGTTCCAAGCTGAGCGAGTCGTATTCATACGCGAACATTCGACAGGCAGTTACAGTACACTGACGTACTACCTTGCCAAGGTCCTAGCCGACTTCCCCTTCCTTACGGTGGTGCCAATTCTCCAAGGCACCATTTCGTACTGGATGGTGGGTTACCAAGCCGAGGCCGACAAGTTCTTCATCTACCTCGCTGCCTGTGTCTGCGTTACCATCGTTGCCCATGCACTGGGTCTCTCTATCAGCGCTGGCGCTCCTGATATGCACATCTCGATGGCCTTGGCTCCGATGATCTTCATTCCACTGATGCTTCTTGGCGGGTACTTTCTAGTTTCTGAACAATATCCTTCCTCTGCGAGCCCCTAACCTACTTTGTTTCATGGTTCTAGGTTCTTCCTCAATGATGATTCCATTCCCAAGTGGCTCATCTGGGTGAAGTACTTCTCACCATTCAAGTACGGATTCCAGATCCTCGCACGCGCTGAGTTCGAGGGCCTCACCTTCACCTGCAAGACAGGAGAAAAGTGTACACCAAGTATGTTCGACACTGCTTATGTTTGAGAGTGATTATTTTCTAACCTCATTCTTTTCAATAGCGGGCGAACAAGTATTGCAGGATCTCAACCTGGACAACGATCAGGGCACGTTCTGGGCGTCGTTCCTCTTCCTCTTCATGGAGTACTTCTTCTTCCACACCGTGGCATACGTGCTCTTGCGTATCACTGCCGGCAGGAAGAAGGCTTAAGCCAACGGTTTTGGTTTGTCAGCTTCCTCTATCCTTGTACACATACAGCTTTTCTTTGATCACCCCCAATCCGTGAGATTGTAAGTTCGAATCAGCCCTCTCATGTCTTGACTGTCTTGGCGAACGGCGATCCATGTATCTGGTGCAAGGTCATGATCATTTTGACCATCCCCAGTCTAAAGATGAACCCACACACTTGATGAGCGTAATCCATAAGTACGAAGGCGTAGTGGAAGCCCTCCAATTACGAGATAGAGGTTGCAGACGAGGTGGAGCCACTACCACAAAGAAGGGAGGGACTACTACAGCGGAGAGTGAAACTTTTGGACGTCTTGTTCCCGGATTTAGCCGGGTACCCTTTGGCGCCAAGGCCTGCATTCCCGGCATTCCAACACCGGCGCAGGTACGTCATGTGCGTAGGGCCTCCTTCGTACAGCCTTAGAAGCCAGCTGGAACCTCTTCTTCACCTTTCTACACGCGCACGTAATCCCCTACCACCGTCGTTGGCTTCGTGCGGGCACACCAACCCGTACACACCCTCTACACGTACAACAGGGGGCCTGCATTGCACCTTCTGACCTCAGCTTTGTCGATGCCTGTTGTTTTGGCAGGAAGGCTCCGTAAACGATAACCTCAGAGGTGTCTATGGAGAGTGGTTCAGCACCTACCACCTCCGCCGTATCCGTTCCCCCTGATACTGATGGACTCGAGGTCCAGAAGAAGTGCGCACCAAAATCCACTGTTATTTTGTGGATACTTTGTTGATTTTTTGGATTTTCCATTTCCTTGAAACGACTGATCGATTACTGTGATGATACAGGCTACAAGATCTTAAAACATGGCAGAAGAGATGTGTTGCCAAGATAAGGCAGCTCGTCAAGGAAAAAACCCAGCTTGAAACATACATCCAACAGTTAGAGTCGCAGGTTCGCTGCAAGGATGTTTGTACAAATGTGTCTGACCTTGTGCGTGTGTTACTGAATGCGGTTGCATGGTCGGTATGCAGTTGTTGGGGCTCCAGGGTGTGGTACACGAACAGAGGGAGAAGATCAACTTACTTGAACAGATGTGCGAGAACAGCTTACAACGGGAGGCTGAACTTCACTCGTGCTCTGAACGGCTTGCTGCCTACTACGATGCGCTACTGGCATCTTCTAAGGATCAACTCAAGGATGCCCTGCGGCGTGCCTCTGATGCTGAGGCCGAGTGCCGTCTGCTACGCATTACCGGTGAAAGGAAGCCCTCCAATGAGTGAAAAACCGGTATGCAGGAAGTACGATGTGATCAACGCCAGATCCCTCCTTATAATAGAGTTGACCTTCTTGCAAATCCTCGCAAACTGTAATGTGTTGATCTCTCAACCGTCCTCTTTGTTTGGACAAGTTCCTGGCAACCATCCTGACACTTGGTTGCTGAACGGTTCTTTCTTGTGCCGACCGATCTCCGGGGAAGGGTGTTCACGCTTCACACGCGAATCAAACTTTGAACGAAAAAGGAAAAGTTGTTCTTTTTGGCCTTCGCCTTTCCCGCCAAATTTTGCCATTCCTCGAATTTCAACGCATCAAATGATGCTGGGATGTTCCAGGCGCAAGTAGAGCGCTACGCACGAGCAATGCTCACACATATCTTGCCAAGGCAGCATGTCCGTTGCGCGCCTGGATGTACGGTGCGCAGACACCATCTGCCGACACTACGCGCACTACCCGGCTGAGTCGCTGGAGCCCATCATCATCGCGCCAGCAGCGTGGGACCTCCTTTGGGAGTACGCGCTCCGCCATGGCCTGTCCGAACCACTCACTGCTACTGCCACTTATTCCTCCAACTCTTCATCATTCCCCGGCGCGCTGCGTGGCGGCAATGTACGGCCGTTCCTGCGACATCGGGTACGGCTGCTCCCAGCGGAGGACGACGCTGACGCTGATGACCGGTCGACGGGTCGGGCGGAGCTGGACCTCAGCGGCATAGCCGTGGTTGGCTCGACGCTGGCTGGCCAGGTCATCGACGCTTGTCCCACCACCACGCATATCGTATGATTCCGTCCCCTACTTTTTATTGGAGACAGTTTTACTTTATTATATGTTATTATTTATTGTTTTAACTCCTTTACATTATTTTTTCAAATTCCTGATAATTTTAAGAAATCGAAAATTATTTCTAATTATGTTTTAAAATCTCTGCATATTTAAAAACTAAACGAGGCAACTAACAAAAATACAGAAAATTGGTAGGGTGTCCGACGACGCGTTGGCACAACTGCTGTGTGGTCTCCCGCGGTTGCGCGGTCTCACGGTGGGCTCGGCGGTCGTTGTCTCACATGCCGGTATTTGCCCGCTGCTCGAGAATCCCTCGCTCGCGGACCGTCTCCGTGTACGCCGCCACACGTCTGAGTCATCGTGATGCATCTTTCCACACACGTGTGAGGAATTCACATTCATGAATGTCAATCTTACCCTGTGGTGCGTCCGCATGCGCAGACTCTGCATCTAAATCAGAACCAAAAGATCGGATGGCAGGATCTGAAGAGACTGGTACACGCATGTAGGAACCTCCGGGAGCTCGCGCTTCTTCACGTGAAGGACGTTACGGATTCCGATTTTGTGGTGATGCTTGCTCATGCACCGCTTAACGCCACGCTGACCTCGCTTTGGCTTAATGACTGCATGGGAGTTAGAGATAATGGTACCTGTCATCATTCAGCTCTCGACTCGCTTTGATCAGAGTGTGATCTGATCCAAGGTGTGATTCCCAGCCTTGAAAGAGATTTTGCAGAACTGCACTGCACTTCGAAAGTTGAGGATAGGCATGGGGTTGTCGATCAAGGGAGACTGCTTCCATCAACTCACTTCGGATAACGTCGGATCGCGACTTCAGGAGTTATACTTTAACAATTGCCCACTTCCCTCATCCACTGCCGATCATATCGCCTCCATCTGCACCAGTGCGTAGATGCTCTTCCTCGCACGTTTACTTCAGCGCGTTACTGACAGGCCTCTATTTCCCGCCAGGTTTACAAAGGTTGAGCTTGGCCAACTCACCGACACCGCTAGACAAGCCGCAGTTGGAGCTGCTTCTGGGACGATGTACTCGGCTTCAGATTCTGTTGGCCACCGTGGCATGCTCTGACGCACTTACGTACTTATCCACAATTGCAGTGTGTATTGTTCATTTTGCTGAATCGTTGTAGATGCTCACTTCAGGTGCTTCGAGCGTAAGAACAATCTCGTGGAGCTCTCTCTTATACTTTTGAATCGTGAACATGAACGAAACCATATGTTTGCCGATAAGCATGTAAATAGCCTCATCAGGGGTACGTTACCCCTGACATGCTCACTCAACTGTACTTACGCTGTCAATGCAGGATGTCCCAACTTGACTGACTTAGATATAAGCCCCGTTAGTGATCATGCCATGGATCTTATCGCTGCTGGCCTACACGGCCTGCGCAAGCTGCATCTGCGCATAGATGACTCCTCGATGAGTGGTACGTCCTTGAGTTTGCTTGTTACTCTCTGAGGATTGTGACTGAAAGCTCCGAGATATCATCAGAACATCTTGAGGAGGGTCCGTCAACATGTAATAATCTGAGTTCACTACATCTGACCCGGAGCAGCATCGACACGAAGAAATTGAAATGGTTGATAGCTCCACGTTCACCATCGATTCTTGGTATGTTCCTCCCTTAAGCCCAGCCTGTTCCTGTCGTTACGCTGTAAACTGTTCTTCACGTACTGAGCTGATGTATCAGATGTCTCGAGAGGATTGACGATGATTCACTTCGCAAGCTGCCTCAGGATCGACGATGAAGCGATTGAAGTGATCTCTCTTCGGTGCGGGGCAACTCTGCAGCTATTCTTCGTCTACGGAGCACCCTTGCTCACCGACAGAGCGGTGGATGCGCTCTCACGATGCGAAGTCCTTACGAGCGTGTTCTTACGAGTCTGTCCAAACATTTCTGTGCATACCCTCTCTCGGTACGTCCATTCTTTCCTTGCTTGCACCTACTCCGTTTGATAACATTGACCTTCGTTCTTTGACTCTTCTTCAAGACTTGTGCGTCGGCGGAAGGAGACCCTGAGGCAAGTCGTCTTTCCGTACAATGGAGCGGCATGGCTGCAGGAGGCTGCCGTACTGGCCAAGGAATTCCCCTTTATTTCCATACGTTGCACTTCTCCTGCAGCCTGGATGAAGGCCATTGGATCCATGGCCCATTGATCGGCCGTAAGAACACAATTAAATTATCAAGAGAGTATTTTGTATTCCTCGAAATGAAATTTTAGTGGTCAATCTCAATTTAACTCCTATTAGCGATACATTCACGCGGCACAGCGGACCATGACCCACCTGCTCGCAGATGAGGTGCTCCTTCAGGTGTTTCAACACTTGGTGTGGGAGGACCCCGCACACCCGTTTCTCCA